>ARYC01009782.1:0-29720 GCA_000711775.1 Oxytricha trifallax | reverse complement strand
TCTATTTCTCCTGAAGATTAAAAGAAGCAAGGCATACTAATAAGCGAGACCTGGCTTGCGGAGCTTAAGAAGCATCCATACCTCTCTAGTAAGCTTTGACACATAACTTTGTAGGGAAAACTGGAACTGGTATATTCCTAATGAAAGAGCATGCAAAGGTTCACAGAGAGAGAAAGTCATAGGCTATTCATGAAGTGAGCAAGAGACTTTATAAAGATTTTTAAAAGCCAGATGAATTGAACATAGATGCAGGAGCTGGCACTAAGAGAAGAACAATGGGATCAAGCAACCCATAAGAAGAGGAGAAGAAGGAGAAGCCCAATCCCTTTCTGGGTTAATTTAATATGTGAACTTATTCATTCATTTAAATCTAAAACTTATTTATAAACATTCATTCTTAATTCTCTCGCACAAACTGTTGTCTTATCTATGCTTACTCTCTTGCAGCTACTCTGAATCAAGTCTACTGTATCTATAGGCAAGTCATGCATTAAGTGATATAGCAGCAGTTTCTTGTAGTGGGTCTTGATTTAACTCCAGTAGAATTCAATTCCATTAAATTAATGGCTGTAAGGAACATTGTATACAGGAGTAATGTTTAACTCTTCATAAGCTTTCTTACACTCCTTAGTCTTATGAACTGAGAGGTTGTCAACAAACAGGATGATCTCTTAATCGTTGTATTTATCTCTCAGCTTATGTAAGCTTATGTAGGAACTCTATGTACTACTCTCGCTTAATAGAGCGAGGATGAATAACATAACTTTCTAAGCCAGAGTCTTCACTAATACCTGCATAAATTGCATGGGTTACAACCTTTACTTTCTAATCGTATACTTCTATATTATCATACTTTTTATACCAAGACTTATTAATAAAGGTGTTGAAGGTAAACACAGCTTCATCAGCGTGTATGAACTTGATGTTATTAGTAATAGCTCTCTGCATTTAATCATATATATATAGTTTAAATTATAACTATAAAATGGCACTGTAAAATTAATCACTCTATTCACTCTGTTGACAGTCTTGAAAGTAATACCATTTCATCTATAAATATTAGCTATAGTCTAAGGAGAAATACGCATGTCAGGAAACCTGCTATGAAACATCACAACTCGCAAGTCTAGTGGAAAGTGTGCCCAATACTTTAAAGTCTTCGAATCACAGAGGTAGTCAATATGGTGCTGTGAGAACTTTTATTTTCCCGTTGGCAGATGTTTTCAAGTGCCTGAAGTATAATGCTAAACAGCCAACAAGCAATGATACCTAACTGTTGAGGCACTCGTGCACAAGAGCTTTGCAATAGCTGCATAATTCATTACAGGTTTGACTAAGTCTATATTAATACTTGTTCCATTCCTAAGCTTAAGCAGTAAATCTAAATATTACTCATTATAAACAGACCCTAAATTTTGCTAATATCTATTTCTCATTATGCAAATTGGCCTAATTTCTCTACTAACCACCCCAATAAGACCCCAACAATACTCTACAAATCAAAGCACTTATAAACATTACTAAGGGGTTTTGGGGTTTTGAATACTGATAGATTTGATGGTGAGATACTAGTTCTGTGAAAATAATTTGTCGCTCATTACGAGGATCATAGGATTGTTTATTTTCAATTCAGTTATAACTAAGGGCTATTGAATCATTGTCAAAGTTTTTTCAATATATAAATTGCTTTAACTAAATAATGAAAATGACATAAGAAATCTATAATTATTATAAAGAATTTTGATATAATCTTAATTAAAAAGTTGAGAAGATTTTCTCAACTCTGATCTAGTTGGCATTTTCAAACGTGAAATCTAAAGTTTATTTTAATTTGGAATTTATTCACAAACTTATTTAAAGAAAAGGCTAAAATAATATAAATATTATTTATCGGTATTCAGGATAAACCCTGTCATTGATCTGTGAAAGATATGTTTAATATAAAAAGTTTAATTTAAATTGTTTAGAGTACATTTCTAAACTCGCTATTTATTGAATGTAATTTTCTTATTAAATTATAATGATTACATAATATAAAATAAGAATTCTTTTGACCTGCGTTTAAAAACCAACATAAGAACTTATATAGTTGAGCAGGTACTTAGATTTTAGCTTCCATTCTATATTTCCCCTGTTTTAATCGTGTGTATGCAACATTTTTTCTTTATAAAAAATTCCTAAGTTAGAATCTCTTTACTTTTACTTTAATTTATTATAACTAAGTAGATAATTAAACCTTTTATAAATATTTTAAGGAAATTCGTTAATTTAAATTACTATTTTTATCTTAAATCAAGAATAATGAAAAACATTTAAGAAAATTAAGGAAGAGAATTCATTAAATTTATAATAAATCAAAACATATATTATTTCAAGTGTTTACCACATACAAAGCAATTTTTTTAATGTTGAGCTTATTCTTAACAATATAAACTCAAGCAATAGCTGCAAGCGTATAAAAAACTATTTTTTAATATTTTTATAGGTAATTTAGTCAGGAAATTACTTTTAAACAGTAATTTATTTGTTAAAATTATATCCAAGATTGATATTTTTGTTACAACATACGCAAGTGCTATTCATATTTTGCTATTCAAGCATGTCAATACTGGGTATTTTGAGTTTTTCTTGTGTAGTCTTACTGCATGAAAACAGTTCAAGTAAAATGGGGAATAGTTCAGACTCTAAATTGTTAGAAAATAGCTTGTAAGAGGTTCCATTAGTTAAGAGTGCTGCTTGTTAGAGAAGACTTGATTCCTCCTCTTAGGAGGCAGGTTGCTGCTTTTATTATTGTGCATAAATATATATTTATAGATTAACTTACCATCTTAGGGTTCTTAAATTGTTTATGGTGGAGCATACTATATAATCAGACTATCAACCGATATCTTCAATTTTTAAGCAGCAAAAATAGCATTAACGAGAGAGCTATACTGAGTTGGATCTTCTGATTGAAACTTGACTATCATGATTCTGGCTGAGAATGATTCACTTCTCTTCACTGCAACGTCTTCAATCCACTTTTTGTTGAAACATACTGCCTTCATCATAGCTGTTGATAGAGAGCATTATTTCTTAATAATTTGCTGTGTCCCCTCAATTTTTAAACTTTCCTTAATTGGGCTCTCTGGCGATGTCAACAAATTTTGTAATCATGATAAATAAAAAGAATTATAGAAGATAATAAGAATATAAAAGCTGTTTGAGAAATTTCAATTCCATTTTATTCTACAAGTATTCTTATTAATCTTAATTAAATTCTTATCATCTTCTATTTTTCTTTTTATTTATGATGAATCTATCAATCAATACACTCTTCAGATCTGCAAAAGCAAACTTTTTCAGGATTCTCTAATCATCAAGATCGTCTATTGGGAAGAACAAATAGCTGTCATTTGGGAATGAGAGGTAAAGTCTAAAGTTATTTTGACTTGATTGTAGTTGGTAGCAACTGAGGAACATGCAAATATCTTGCATAAATTTGTCGAAGTTTGTGTATTTAGAGATGAACTCCACATTGAAGTCAACTATCAAACTCAAGAGATCGTTCATTTATTTAAGTTTTTAATAATATAATTTATAATTATAAGTATTGAATTAATAATTATACATAAAATCAGAATAATAATGGAAACTGGACTCTATGAATTCTTCCTTGACTTAATTTTGATATCGATAACTCTTGGTATAGTATAACTCTAATAATGCCTATTTTTTAGTATATCCGATCTGGAAAAGTTTTGGCTTGCTGGAAGTAAAGAAATATGATGATACCTTAATTTAATGGCTAACTTATTGGGTAATATATGCTCTTATTTGGAAATTGGAACAATTCTTTTTCTATTTCATTGTTGATGAGTAAGAAATTTATCTTATAATTATTTTTACTTGTATTTTAGAAACTACTACTATAAACTGCAAAGCTATTCTATATGTTATGGCTGATACATCCAGACTATCAAGTATCTATACTTTTTTCCCTTAATTTTACTTTAGGGAGCCCTTTACTTGTACTATACAATAATTGAACAGAAATTTGAGATATACAGAGACAGAATAGTGAATTCAAGTTATGCTATCGTCTAAAAGATAATAAAAGCTACAGATTTCATTCTTGCAAAACTTGGAGAGAGCAGTTAAATTGGATAGAATGTGGCTGGAAAGTCACTTAAGAAGAATGCAGAGCAAGAAATTATAAAAAATGCTATGGACTTGAATTAGAAACTGCTTATGAGGAGATTGCAAAATAAAGATAATAGTAACATGCTTGCAAGCATCTAAAATGTTAGTAGTTCGCAAATTAACAATTGATTATTGTTTATTATGAAATTGATTTGTTATTCAATTTGATGTATAAATAAGATTTTGAAAAACCAAAAAAAAATCTATTCTATGAGAAAATATTTTAAAATTATTAATTTTAAATTATTATTTCTGATTTATTTATGTCTTGATGTATCAATTTTGTTTAAGAAATTAGGAAAATAAATAACATTATTTCATTATTTAGCCATTATATACACATTAATCTAATAACATGCATAAAAATGGTTATTTGAAGAAATAAATTATATAAATTAAAAAGTAAATAATAATGCTAAAAAATTCTAAATATTTAATGATAATTTTTTTGAATTAAATAACTTATTATTCAACTAAAGTTAATTATTTATAAAATGATTCATAGGGGAAAAATCTAAAGAACATGATATTAAAAAAAAAGATTTGAACTAAATTAAAATGAAAATTCTTGTTAAAAATATAATTTATAAATTATACAATATAACACTCGAATCTCTATTTTTTTGCTTCCTCTCAATTATTCATCATTCCAATTTATTTAAAGTAATCCGCAGTTTCTTTGTAATTTTAACTCTTAAAAGGAATGTCAATCAAATACTTCATTTTAGTCTCTCCAATACTTTCAAGATATTCTGCGAGGTCTAGGGGTCTTGGGATATTAAATTTAAGTTGAATTTTTCTAAATAAGTTTCTATTCGAAAATGCTCTTTCGGTCTCTACATATTGATTCAAAATACTATTAATCTCTTTCAAATCTATTTTAGATTTCTCTCTCAACTAAATTAAAAAACATCCATATAAATGAAATTAATATTTAATTAATTTTATTAGATGAGAAAATCAAGAGATTATTTTATAGTCTGAGAACTCACTATAATAATATTATTTTTCCTGTCGTTTTTATCGTTCTCCCTTTCGATTTAATTTAAAAATTCTGATATTTTTTAATTTAATTTATTTTATAAAATTTTCATAGTTTTATGGAAAAAATTGTAATTATTAAATTTACTTATTTATTAAATTACTAAATATAAATTATATGTATAATATAAAGATTTCTTATATTTCCAACTTTTCAATGCTTTTGAGAAGTTCTGGACAAACTTAAATCAATTCAATCTTCTCTAACTTTTTGAAGTTTGTTGTTAGATATGAGAGCTCCTCTTCAAAAGTAACTCACCTTAATATTTATAATAATGATCTTTTTATTACAATTCTCTAATTAATATTAAAAAGTGTGGTTAGGTCTCTTTAAATATTAAATTTTTATCAAATTTTGAGCTTTTACTAATTGCTAGAAGAATTATTAAAAAATTTACTATAAATTTCTTAATTCTTCCTCGAGTACGATACTTTTTTATTTAATTAAATCTGTTTCTTCAAATTGATTTTAATTTTCCATTTATATTTAACTTAAGTCAACATGATCAAGAAATAATTTAAAATATACATAAAAATACTATAGAAGATTTTCATCCTCCTCCTTGATTTTATAGTTTACTGTAAGCTGCTCTAGATTAAGAAGATTGAGTCTTTTCAATGAAATAAATATAATTTATTATAAATTTTTATATTAACTTTAATGCATCTATTAATCGCTCTAATGTGCACGGCTTTTCATATTTGAAGCATCTTAAAGAATTAAAATTAAAATTAGTTAAAATCAAATCAAATCTTAAGTGCGTAAATGAGCTGAGATTATAAATTAAATATTTACCATTATTTAAAAAAGATATGGGAAAAATTCGTCTATTTACATAACTATAAGATGGCTAATCTAAGTAAAATTTGGACTTCTAATCAAAGGAGAGAATTTATTATTATAATTAATAAAAAGATAAATTTATATTTATCATTGAAATTTTTAACAAATTTCTTATATTTAATCAATGCTTTTATTCAAATTTATAAATTTAATATAGTATTTCTTTATAATCTTAATTTTTTATAATGAAATCAAATAAAGTATAATTTCACTTAGAACCATGAGTATTCTCTTATAATGTTTTCAAAATCATTTATATATGATTATAAAAAAAACATGTATTTACATTATATTTATATATTTATTAATAACTAAATACAATTTAATTGAATTTAAAGATTGTATTTATTAATTTAAAAAGTTATAATTTAAATATTAATTTATCAACCAAAAAATAGGAAATAAAATTTCATTAGGCAACTTAATAACAAATTATAATTTTTATATAAAATCTGTATATTGTTTAGGTCTTTCAAATAAACTCCCTTCATTCAGTGATTAATTCCTTAATATTTTTAAAAAAAAATATTTAAATCTCTTTGACGAGCAATTTTAGTATTAATAAATGATAAGATGAATAATGCTTTATTTCCTCAATATTTTATAATGTTAATAAAAATACAGTTTTTAGTTTTGTTTAAAGTAATTTTTCATATAAATTGGTAATGGATTTTTAGCAATTTAAAATTAAAATTTTCTATTGTTTTGCTTTCTAGAAATTGAGAAATATCAAAATCATATATTCTTTTTCAATTATTCTCTAATAAAATCTTTAATTAATCTTTTTCCAGCTGTATTATTGATTTTATACTACAAGTTTATTCAACTTGTCGTCATATTAAGAATATTTAATGAAAATTTATTTGAAAAATTTTATTGATTAATTCTACCATATCTTGCATTGTAAGTTATCAATAATCGATTTATAAATTATATTTGTACTTTATTTCCAAAAAAAATCAATTATCTAAGTAATTAAGTCTATTTTAATTAATACTCTATAATTCAGTGGTAAAAACACAAATTAATAAGGAATACTAAATTATACATTTAAATATTTTGAGTAACTATATAAAAATAAATTTAAAATCTATAAAAATATTAATTAAATCCATTATTTCCACTAATTATTTTTAAATTCCACACTCTATAGTTTTATTATCTAAAAATTGATTTGACAAAACCATCTTATTAATAATTTTAAAGAATTTAATTAATTTTCTTTTTTAAAAAATTATAATTAATGTAAATTTTAAATTCTTCAAATTTCTTTTCCTTTAACTAATGATCATAATCCATATCAACAAATTTAGCATTCCTTATAAGCCCTTCTTTTGCCAATCTTTTTAACAAAAATAAGATATTATTCTAGTGATTTTATTGGTCATCTAAGTAAGTAATGTAGACTGGATCTTTTCTGTGAGGTTTGTAATTGACATACTTAAGTAAAATTAAATGCTATAAAGATAGTAATAATTTAAATATTGTAGGTTGATAAACTCATCAAAGTCAAAGTTCAAATTCTAAAAATTCAAGTGGCTCAATCAAAACAAAATATTTTGGGAGTATTTTTATTATTAATTTTCTACGAATTTAAGATAAATTAGAGGTATATTATGATAGATTATTTTAAAAGTAAATAAAGTACTACTCTGTATTAATAATTTTATCTCTTCTAATAATGCGTAGATACTCTTATATCATAATTCAAATTGATATTTTTTAATTTCAGATTACGCTAATCAATAAATTTCATTAAAAAATTATTTTAAATTTTAGAGGGAGCAACTCTTGATCATTAAATTTGTATAATCTATTGACTCAGCTGTACTCTTTAAGTTCTAAATTAAGATAAAAATTAAGAGTGTCTTCATTAGAGCGCTTAAAAAAGCTGTAAGCGAATCCCTTACGCAGATATTGTTAAGTTTATGTGTAAATTAACTTTATAACGCATATTTTAAAAAACCTTTTTAATTGCAATATTTTTTAAAATTCTATATTAAATATGTTAAAAAGATTTAGGATTTTCTAATTTTGATCTTATTGCGAATTTGAGAGAATCCTAAAAATATATATTTCTTGTTAAATTTCAAATAAAATTAGTGCATTTTATCAATTAAATGTAGTACTGAAGTATTATTTGTACATTATTTCTATATTATACACATTTTTAATGTATCTAAAAACTTAAAATCAATAAAAATGCATTTATAAGGTTAGGGCTTATTAATGTTAAAGATTATTTAATTTTTTTAACTTTAATAATTAGGATTCTTTAACTACTTTTATAACTAAAATTAAAGACTAAAACGATTAAAAATTTTGCTCAGAATCAGAGTACAGACCTTCAGCTAGTTATTGAATAATTTAGAAAGTATCTAGTTCCTTCAAATATGTCTCTTATAATTATTTTAAAAATGTGATATAATTATAGTCTCTCCAAAGACTATATACAGATTCAAAACTCAATAAGAAGTCTAAGAAGTTTTATTTTGAAATAAAATTTATTTTTTCGGGGAATAATTTTAACATGCATATTACAACAAGTTAAAACTAAATTTCTCTTCATTAATAAAATTTTTTTGGCTAATTTTATCAATTAAAAAGCAAGCTTACAATTAAATTTTATAGTAATGGAAAACTCAAATATTTGCAATTAAGATATATATTAATTTTTAAGTGCAGGACTAAAATTCCTTTTAATTTTTATTTTTACCATACAATTTATAAATCAGTCTTATACATTGCTTATAATTTGAAAACGAACACTTTTACAGTTTCAATTTAAACAATTATACATATTTAAGCCTTTAAATTTACTGATAAATATTTGGCTTATATTCAGAATTCTCTTTGTTCTCATTTAATTATTTATTATAAACATCTCACTATAATTATCATTTTACCCAAGATTTAATTGCAAAAAGATTCACTATCAAATGAATACATGCGGAGTTTCAAATTTATTTAGAAATATTATATTTAATTTTCAAATTTATTTGATGATCCTCTTCAATTAAATCAAGAACTTCACAACATGTTCTTGGAAATAGCATAGTTTCAAACATATTTAATTATCTTGGAAGTTTAAATTTGATTTCTGAAAGATTTTTCAAAGTTTCAAATGAGTATTTACATAATATATTATAAAAGTATTATAAGTTAATTTAAATAAAATATAATTAAAATGTTAGGAGTAAACCATTCACATATAATTATGAAAATTTATTGCTGTTCTTTATCAATACATCGTACAAAATAATATATAAGAAATTTTACTTTACAAGAATTAAGATAGATCAGTCTGGAGTGATTTAATATAATAAATTCAATTATATATAATGTTGAATTATAAGATTCTATTCTTAAACTACTTGTGTGATATTTTTCTACATATTTTTACAGAAAGCTGCTAGTCTTTTTGGACAGTTCCTTCATCACACTTGAATCTTTCTGTTAAATACTTTATGAATATATTTTATTTTTATGTAAAATTTATTAAATATTTATAAATACTGATGGATTAGATAGTGAGGTTTTGGTTATGTTAAAATACTTTATCAGTCATAAGAAGTATCATGGGGTTGCTTATTTTTAACTCAGTTATTACTAAAGGCTGTTGTATTATGTTCAAAGTTTAGATAAAAATAATAAATTAGCTATACTAAGATTTAATGTATTATTTTTATTATACATGCAAATTTCATAAACTTTGCATATTAATTTAAATTATAATATATAAGTTGGGAAGACTTTCTCAATCTAAATCTAGTTTGCAATCTCAAATGAGAAGTCCAATTTTTATTTAATTTAAAGTAAATTTTTACAAAAGAAAAAATAAATATTTTTATCGATATTCTGGAAATATTCTCTTATTGATCTGTGATTAATTTGTTTTATAAATATATTATATATTTCATAAATTTGTTATTAGTACGTTTCTGAACTCTTTGTTTATTGAATGTAAAGTTCTTAACTAAAATATATATGTTATTCAAAAAATAATTTTGTATTACAAATTCAAAAATATCATATAAAATATAGTTCTTTTGACTTTCATTTGACAACCTATGTAAGAGCAAACCTCATTTAATAAATACTTGGACTTGACTTTCCATTCGGGAATTTCACTATTTTAATCGTGAGAATGCAACATATTTTTTATACAAAATTACAAAGAAATTCGAAATTTAATAAATTTAATTGTTTATATCTAATAATTTTGTTTCTTATTTAAAGCATCAAATGTGTCGATTTAGCACTAATCTCAAAGGAATTTAAATAGAAATATACTCTCTTTTAAATTGTTTTATATAAATTTATTTTTTAAAGTTAATTTAACTTTCACGAATGAAGGAGGAAAGAAATATTTAAGAATTATATTTGGAAAGTCTAAAATAAAGAATCATAAATGTATTAAATTAATATTGAATTATTTATAATAAAAATGGAAAGCATTTCACCACTTCCAGTTTATACCTAGAACCAAACTTAATTTTTAAAAATAGGCAAAATAAAATCCTCTAATGTGTTAACCTAAATTTTTCAATTCACACATAACCAGAGAGAAATTATGAAACAATTATGGAAATCAAACTAAGCAAGTCGATTTTGGTTAATTAAAAACTTCTATACTGTTTAAAAATAAATAGAGAAGTCTGAAAAATCCAAAAAAAGTATAAAAATTAAATTTTTTACATAATTGACAAATCTAATAAACTATTTGACTTTAATCCAAGAAGATTAATTTCATTAATTTATATGCTATTTATAATAAAATTTAATTTATCTTCTGTAATTTATTAGATTAACTTGATCAAACTAAGTTTTAACAATTACAATTTGAGAGAGAATTTTTGGAAGTATTTCCATATAAACCATTAAACAACTTCAAAACATAATTATAGATGAAATTCAGTTTATTTCTGGAATAAATATTGAATAGATCTTTTATTAAAATGCTTAAATAATATGAAGTTATATGTGGTCAGCAAAACATATTCATTTTAAATTTACTCTTGTTATTTCAAGTTAAAATATACTTGGCTTAAAAATATCTTAAAGTTGGTAATTTTAAAATTATAAAATGCGTAACTTTAAAACCGATTTTTTTATTGATATACATATATATTTATAAACTTTCTGATCAATATTAAAACATTTAAGCTTTTTAAAATTTTATATAAAATAGTAAATTTATTTTGTTTTGGAAATGCGATAACATATTAATAATAGTACTATTAAATATGGAAGCTACTATTTAATCTTAAATCTTTGATTAGCTTTAGTACTTTCAATTAAATTATTTTATAATACTTAATAGATCTATAAAACTCATAGGCATTGCAACAAATAATCTTAAATTTTGACATTAGTCAATTATATCACTATTAAAGCTCATATTTAGCAATAATTTTTATAATTATATCAAATTTATATGAATTTAAAAGCAAGGTAACTAGAGTCAAACTTTAATAGATTAATCACTAAATGTAATGAACATAGAATTAAGATCAAAATAGTCATTGTCATTCATTAATTAAATACTTTAAATAAATAAGGGATTAATCAAAGAACTAACTTATACTTATTATTAAAAATATTATTATATTACTTCTCAAAATCTAGTGGAATATCACAATGAAATATAGCCTATATTCTTTTAAGGAGTTCGCAAAATATGCTTTCATTTCACAGAAAGTAATGATGATTCAAGCAGTCAATTTATAAATAAATTAATAAAACTAATCAAGATGATTATAATTAGAAATTTTTTATTAATTTCTAAAGTTGTTCAAGAACTAATAATTAATTGATTCATCAAAGTATTACAAATTAAAACTAAATATAACTTGATATTTTTAAAAAATATGTAAATAAAGTTAAAGTAAAACTTATAAATAAAATAATTCGATGCAACTAAAAGTATTAAAATTTTTAATTATTTTTAATCTGGATTTTTTATTGACAATTATGTTTGTTTCTTGAGAAAAGTAAACTAAGATTATATTTTTTATTATCAAATTAATATAATTAGGTTAATTAAAATGATGAATTATTATACACTTTATAATAAAATCAATTGCATTGTTTTGTTTTAATTAAGACATTTAAATAAAATTACTAAAATTTATACAATAATCTTTATATTAATTTGATTTATTAATTGTTCATTTAAAACAAAATATAATTTAATTAAACATTTTTTATTTTATAAATAATAAGGGCAATGAGAATTTTCATTATATTAATATTGCAGAATCTTAGGATATAAAATAAATATCTATACATGAAAGTTTATATAATAAGCAGTTTATTATTGCCGATTTAGCCTTCATTATATTAATGGACATTAAATTTTAAACTTTACAATGTAGTATTTCATTATTTCAAAGAGTAGAATCGAGTTAATAAAAATCATAACAAATACAATCAGTTAATAATTAAATTAAGCAAAACTCAAAGCTTATATATCTAACTTTTATTATGAAAAATAATTGAACGATAATAAGCATATTATTATTAAACACCCTTACACATCTTTGACTAAAATATTTTATATTAATTTACTAAATTAGTACTATTTGAGCTATAATTTTAATTGATTTAATTTTTTTAATAGAATAAATAGAAATTTTATGAAAAAAATTCCTTTTTCTCGATTATATTTAGATATGTTCAAGATATTTTTTTCTTTTTAATGTTTACTATTGAAGATCTAATTTGATTTTTTTTTTTTAATGAAAAAAAGTTAATTGGTTATAACATTTGCCAATTAGTACTATTAATATATATGTATTCTATCCATTTTTATATTTTTTGAGAGAGGTTTTTTTATAAAGTTTATAACAGAATGTGTTTTTGTTATCAATACTTTATAAGTGTGATAAAAAACTTTCATCATTTTTATCACACTCATAAACTATTGATAACAAAAACACTTTCTGTTATAAACTTTATAAAAAAAACTCTCTCAACATTTAAATGTAAAGTATTAGTAAAAATTTCCTGATAAACTTTGTTTTAATTACAAATAAAAAACTAATTTTTATAATCCTGATGGTGAAAAGTAAGTACTTTGCTGCAACGCGTAAAAAAATATAACCAAGTACAATTAAAAATTAATTAAAAAAATAAAAAAATAAAAAAGATAATTTTTTTATATGCTTTTTGTAAATAAAACTCAAATAATATATAATAAATATGATAAATATAACATATTATAAATACAATATTGATATTTTTTATTATTAATTTTTAAGATATTTTTATCTTAAATTTTTTAACTTTTATTAGACTTTTATCTTTTACCATTAAATACCTTTTTGTTAATATCTTGTTTTTATAAGTTTAAAGAAGTCTCATAAAGTAATTATATGCTTTAAAATTAATAAAGTTAGTCAGTTAGTTTTTAGCATTGAAATTAATTCTGGGTATACGAAATCAATCCAGTATTATATTTCAAATATATTCAATACCAGCAATAAAATTAATATATATATAAATAAAATATTAAAATTAATTAAAAATTCATTTTAAACTGTTAAAAAACTCTTAATTTTGTATTAAAAAATTCTGATAAGAGTAAATAAGGAATACGTTCTAATAAAAACTTATAATTCTGTATTAAATTGAAATTAAATTTTTAAATTATTTTCGCACCCCCTAACAAGATATCCAAATGCTAAGTTTCAAAGATATACCAATTTACTTATTAATATATATTTTAATTTCTTATATAATTTACTATTTAATAAAATTTCAAACGAGTTAGTTCAAAAACTCCCAAAGTTAATTCAAAACATCTCAATTCGAACTCTTTGTCTAAACTTTAAGGTTTTGGAGGATCATTAATTTGATTTTGAATTATTAGTTATGAATCTAAAATAGATAAGAGTACAATAGGTAAGAATGAAAACGATTCAAAATAAATATACAAACTACAATTTAAATTTCTCATTTTGGTAGCAGAATAGTTAAAATCTTTAATATATGTACTTAGATTTAATTTTACAGAATATTTTTATAAGAAAAATCTAAGTTTTTTAACAAACAATTGAATAACGAATTTTTATATACAATATTTTTAAAAAAATGATTAATATTATTTAATAAATATTATATATTTTTTTAATTTATAATTTTGTAACTTTTGGAGTTTAGTTTGTCTTTTCTTTTTTAGAATTAAATTAGAAATTATAATTGCAAATAAAAAATTCAACAATAAAAAAAAAAGATTAATTTTTTACTTTTAAACTTATCATTTATACTCTCAATTTTTATAATTAAAACCGAAAATACTTTCGGAATTTTCTATAAAACACTTGAAATTAATGTATATCCAATAGATTTTATTATTTTCATTGCGACTTCATTATAGAAAACTATACCTCATAGTATGCATGCATTAAATTTATGAATTATAGCTTCATTAAATATAAAAGATTAGTAAATAAATAATAATTCCAGTTGTATGTATATTATCACAAATTTAATATTTTATTAAATTTTATTTAAATTCTAGGAATAAAGTCAATTTACATTTTATTGAAATTAACATGTCTTTTTAATTAGAGTAATTTACCTTTATACTTTTACTAAAACAATATTTATTCCTCAATAATAATTTTTTTCTATAAAATTTTTAAAAATAATTTGTAATTGATTTTAATAAAATTTATGAGTTATTCTATATAATTTTAAACATAATTGAATTAATACTTCAGTTAATAAATGCTTAAAAATAAAAGCTTTATTTTAATGATTAATATACTTCAGAAATAAAAATTTCCCTTTTTCGATAATTTACTTACATTGCTGACAAAAATACGTAAATCAGCTGATTTTAAGCTAAAATCAAGTACCATTTGGATCAATAATATAATTATGAGGTCCAATTTGCATAATCAACTATCATCATGTCAAACTGTGTAAACTAAGTAGCAATAGATATAATCAAGCAACAGCTTTGAAATTTAAAGTCAGATAATTACCTAATATGTCTATGCTTATGTTTGATTAAAATATTTATAAAATTAGCTTATATTACTCACTTTAGTTAAAATATTTAGATAATTAACTCCAATAAAAAAACTAAAAAAATTGTCCCTTATTAGCTTTTTATAAACTGTTATAAATTTCATCAAAATACTGAAGAGGTATTGAGGTTTTTAATGAAAATAGCCCCACAATTTTAGTTTAATATTTTGGTGATTGAACTCAAAGTTAGGTGATAAATTTAATTTAATTTATGATAATATTTAAAAAAATGCAACAATAAAATGATTTTGAAAAAATCTAAAATTATAATTATTGCAAGATGAAAAAAATTATAATTTTGATTTATTTAATTTAAATTAACTATAACATATTCAAAATATACATTGTTAAAGATACTTTAATTGAAATTTAAATTTTCTGAAATTATAATTTAAACCCAACTTTCGTTTAATTATAATTTAAATGAATAGAATAAAAATGTTCAAAAAATTTAAAATTGGATTTATTTGATTTTCCCAATTTTGATTATATAGAAAGATATAAATACTTAATATTGTGAAATTCCATTTAAATAGATTAAGTAATTAAGTAAATTGATATTTAGAAAGTATAATTTTGAAGAAGAGATTTCCCATATAAAATTTACAAAATTATAAAATGCGTATTAATTAATCAATTTATAAATTTATTAAATAACTTTTATATTTAACTTAAATCAATTGTAATAATGTAAATTTAATTATTATATAAACAAATTAATTTCATGCATTGATTTTATTTTCTACTTTTGCTCAATTTAATCAATATGGCAATAAATTGAATTGAATTGAATTTAAATTAATTAACAATTTTACCTTTAATTTAAACTCAATGACTCAATAAGCAATGAAAGTCTAAATTAACTATTTAAATAGTTAGATATTTCTAATGGGAAAAAATTGTGCAATATAAAACTATATTACAATCATTTTTTGGATGCTTTACAAAAATTCAAAATTATTTCAAAATACCTATCACATGTCAATCTCCTATTAATTTAAAGTAAAGAAAAATCAATAGAAGAAGATAAAGATGATGATTTTGAACTCAAAGATTTTAAATATTTTGGATATTTTATATTATTATATATTTTTAAAAGTGAAGTGAACTTAGGGAGTTTATAATTTGGGAAAAGGGTGTTTTCATTAATTACCTCTTCTATACAAGGAATTAAGAAAATTTATATTTTATCATATTAGTAAAAATATCCTTAAGGTTTATATCTATGAACTCTTGAATTCTTGAGGGAGTTAATTGCTATTATTATTATTATTATTATTCTAAATTTTTTATATAATAATTTCATTAATCCTTTTTAAGTAAACTAAAGCAGATTGATAAGTGGACTAAACAAACAAGTAGCTTCAAAATATAGAAAATAATAGAACAAGGAATTAAAAAAATTATTTGTTAAAGATAACTACAGCAAAATTAAGACATTTAAATGAATATAAATTTAATTATTTTTCGAAAATGATAAAGGCTTTTGAGAAATGAAAATAAAATATTAATAAAATTTCTTATCTTTGCCAGTCAATTTAATCTAATTTTAGAAAAACATTATTTTATAGATCACAGAAGTTAAAAATTATGTAAATTTTATTTGTAAAGACATTTTTATCAAGCTTATACTATTTATCTTCTTGACCCTTCTATAAAATAATGAGGCAATATTTTGAATTAATCTATGGAGATAATATTGAATTTTTATGCTTAGACAAATAAACACCTCCCATTAAACATATATTATTTGTTTTAATTTAAATTTTCATACTTTGATTATGCTTGAACTATATTAACTTTAAGACATTGAAAATAGATTTATCTGAGAATGGAAACTATACCTGCATCAGTAAAATACTAAGTTTGAATTTATAAATATAACCTTTAGAATTAATTAATAAATTAACTTAAATAGTAATAGAAAAAACATAGCTATATTTAGAATTAAGTTTTTTTAAAAAAATAATGAGTTGAAATCTAATATTTATAAAATCTATATTAATTAATCAAAGTTAAAAATAATTTTACTGAATAATAATTGTCAAATTAACTCAGTCATTTATGAAATAATCTTTAAAATTAAATTTATTGTGTTAATAAAAATATCATTTATTTCAAGTATCAATATTTTAAATGTTTACTATTAAAATAATCTTATATTTAAATTAAAAAATTAAATAAGTCTACCTATAGAAAGACTTATTAGTCTGGAAGTATCTGGTAATTAGAAAGATTGTAATTATATCAATTAATATTAAATTATAATTATAAATAATGTTTATAATTATGAATAAATTAAGATTCATTTTATTAGATATATCAATGAAAAATATGAGATACAGGAAGGATTAAAATTTACAAGGTTAATTGGCTTTGTGACATTAGAAAAGCCATCATTTTAAAACTCTAAATAAAAGTTTTAATAAAAATAGATATATATATATATATATTATAAATAATTGCACTTGGAATAATTTACATTTTTAATAAAATCAATTTTAAAAGTGAATTTTTTTAATTTTGGTGTTTATATTATAATAATTAAAATATATTATATGCAAAGTAAAATTAATTTGACATATTTAAAAAAATAAAAATAGTCCAAATCTAGATAAAAAATTTTAAGATAAATCACCAAAAATTTGAATAAAAATCAACATGTCTCCATATATTATATTATGATATATCTCGCTCCTCCAAAGTGATACAATAAATTATGGGTGATTGTAAAGTTTATAAATTTAATTTTTAATACTGAGCAAACATAAAATATCTATGTTTGAATATAATTAGCTGCAACATAGTTATTTTAATTAATTAATTTAAACTGAATTCTAATTCCCAAATCATTATTGCAATATTATTATTAAAATTTGTTATACTTGAAAAGTTGATGAAATTGAGAGCCTCATAAATTTAAGAATTCAAGTTATCAGCTTTACCCCTTGAATTTTTGAAGGATCTTTCTACATAGATTTAAACCTCTATTTATATTTAATTATTTAAATGTATTACTTTAAACATGTATACTTGATATAACTTATCTTTATTTAGTTTTTATGTATTTATTTAAAGTAAAATACATACAATCTGAAAAGATTTTTCAAATAGTGTTAACAATAAATAATGCATTTTAAATGTAAAAACTAAATATTTATATAATCTTAATTATTAATAATTTTATATTTTTTTTTGTTATTGGTTTTTGAGATTTTATTTTAAAAATATATAATAACATTAAAATTCCCAATTACAGGAATGAAAAACAGTCTCCTCTTCATTTAATAGATAAAATTATAATTATTTGATTTATTAGATGCAGCTTAATTAGGGATTTGTTTAATAATCCATTTTAAAAACAATTTTAAATTATTTCAAATTTCTAATATATTTTTTGGGATAAGAATGATTCATTGTAAAAATATTTTATAAATTATTTTTATATTGTCTACTATTTTCCTTAAATTTAACATTTAAAAATATTATAATATTAATATTGTAATTTTAATTGTATAATTCATGTTTCCTCTAATTTTTCAGTCCCTTTAAAAGCTTATACGTTGATATCACAGTTAAATCCAAGTGCATTAAAGGAGCTTGATGTGCTCGAATTCTTTAGATCGTTTAAAAGCATTTAAGTAAAAATATTTGTCAATGACTTTATTACTAAAAAGTTCGTAAACCTAAAGATATATATACATATATATATATAGTGGCATTAATATGATTTTAATATAATTTTTTTACTTGAATCTTTAATATAAATATAAATATAAATATAAATATATATTTAAATATAAATAGTTTGTTATTCCAATTATAATTTACTATTAAAAATATTTATAAATAAAAAGATACTTAAGATACATATGAGATCACTTTATAATATATTAATAATTTTTTTAATTTGAATTAATCATCTCATTACGATGACACAGGCAAGATTGGCGATTATTTCAAATACATGACAAACTTAGAAGTTCTTCACTTGGATTATGATGACTAAAAACCAAGAAATGGACTATAAAATTTACAAATGTCAAGATTTTTTAGGCAGCAAAATGAAGAGGGGGAAAACAATAATTATTAAGGTCATTAATAAGAAGTAATATTAACTACATTTACACAATTGATTCTGCTTACACTTTAAATTTGATACATAACAAAAAACTAATTATAACTATAAAAAATATTTATGCATTTTAATAATATTATAAATAAAAAGATATAAAATTTTAAAGACAATAAGTAAATTAAAGAAGTTAATTTTATTTATAAAAGGTATATAAAAATTCTAATTTAAAATGGTACTTAAATTTCCGTATTGTTCAGTTAATTTTTATTAAATATTTTTACATTTATTGAAAACTACCATTTATTTTTATTTATATCAGAAACCTTAATTAAACCAAAAATTATCAATAAAATATATTTATTATGTAGCCTACACTTACTGATTCCAAAAAATATTTTATAATAAAATTTGATTTGAATAATCTAAAAGAATTGGTATTTTTAAGAGAGTATTGGAGAAATAAATTTGACTTTGGAAATTAGAATAAAAAATTAATCGCTTTGATACATTTTCCTAAATTAATTCATTTTATTCATTCTTACTTATATTCAATTTATTAGACATCTATATTAAGGCTAAATATAGGTACTGTATTAATTTTTCACTAACAAGAGGAACTTCAAAATATTTATATAAGTTTCAAACTAAATTTCTTATATCTCGCTTTCTCAAGTATTTCAATTATAAAATCCATATTTCAATTAAATACTAATTTCTACAATAACCGGAAATAATGTAAAATGAAGCAGTCGAAGCATTACTTGAAAGAGCAAGAATGTTGTATTATAATATTTATTATAAAATAATTTCTATTTATGTATCTCAATCATTAGTTTTTAAAGTTATCTTTTAGTTAACTACAAAGACTTAAATCTGAGGGGAGCAAGCATTTAATCATATTTTAAGAATTAACTTAATGATTATCAGTTTTTAAAAGTTTTTTGACATTTTTAAGGGATTCTTTATATTATTTTGATTTACCTAATTCATTATATTTTTAAAAATGCTTCATTGATGAAATCATTCGATAAATTATAAAAAAATACTTTTTAATTGGTATAATCTTTACATTTTTAACATATTATAAAAATGGAACTTCCTCTTGATTACTATCCAAATGCCTCATTAATAACTTCTTCTTCTAATTCTGATTCTAAAATTCTTAATAATAATTCAAAACCCCAAAACCCCTTCACTCTAGGAAAGCTCAAGCAACCTTATATTCTTGGAGATATTTTTGAGTAAACTGGTGATTAAATAGGCGCTATGAAACGACTATGGAGAGGTAATTCGCAAACAAGATAATGGTTAATGAAAAACTACAATTTAATCAATAAAATTGCAAAGATATTTCACTTTTACAAGAAGAAAGTTCAATTAAAAACGCCAATTTAAATATAGTAGTTTATTGAGATATATAAGAGCATACTGTTTCAAGATGAAAGCTCATAAAATATTCAATTAAGTTTTTAGTTTTTTATATTTATATTCATAAAATGATAAGACATATACTGATGAATTTGCATCTTAGGTCTTTTAGATATTTAGTATAAAATCTTGCAACTTTATAAAGATAAAACTCGAGATATTTCTGACAGAAATAACTACACAAGCAATTTATTCACTAATAGAAATAAACCAAATTTATTAAATATATTTTTACATTTTAAACAAATTATATAATTGTTTTAGTTGAACTGTTATCTGAGAAAAAACAGATTAAATTTATATGGGTTGTTTTTAGCATTAAAAGCTTGATCGAACTGCAAATGCATCAGGCTAATGATAGTTATTAAACAATTAATTTATTCTATATATTATTTATATTTGATAGTGTAGAAAGCAGATATTTTTTGAAATTCTCACAATTGTGTTATTAGTATTGTATCAAACCAAAGGTAAAAATCATGATATATGTAAATTTATAAATTATAGTTATCAATTAAAATATTCATGATTTAAGATTAAGATTTCATGGATTTCTAAAATCAAGTAAAACAATTGAAGTTTAACTACGTTGAGGAAGTTATGTTTGATTTTAGACAAATTAAATCATACAAAGACATTAACTTTACTGGGCTATTTTGTGACTTTAAAATCTTTGATCCATTTATATATCAATTTAAATTATTTTAAGTTATCATTTTTTCTAACATTTTTGATTAAATTTAGAATGTAAAATATTTTTATAAATGTCTCCAGCTCCTAATAAGCTTACTTTTAAAGACTTGCCAATTAAATTTATAAATGTATATATGTTTTATTTTAAATTAATTCATTAGGAAGAGTTGCTTAAATTTTCAACTTTACTAGAGAGCACTAAAATATTAAGACTAAGATTAAACTTGGTAGAAATTCCTCGCTACCAACATTTCGAGGAAATGATAACATTACTTAACCCATAATACATCAAGGAAATAAGATTGAAAAGCATGATTATCCGAGATAATTTAGCTTTAAAACCTCTAAATCGCTTGTTTGAAGTTTATAACATTAACAACGGTAGATAAGAGTGTTTGTTAAATTATTAATATATTTTATAAAGCATATTTTTTTTATTTTGAAATACAATAATTATATATTGCAGTGCAACGTGTAATTATGGTTTAAAGATGATAAAAACGTGAGGTAAAAAATGAAGGTGCTTAGTAGATATTTATATGATGTTAGCTTAGATCTGTGTTCCAGTAAATACACTTAAAGAAATGGAAGCAGTTCAGTCGACTACAATAATTTATTTGAGGAAAGTTAGGTTTAATAAAAGCAGAAATTAAGCAGACTTACTTAATAAATTAATTATATTCAATATTATTGAAATAAAAGTGTATATGCATTAAATAGACTTAAGATTCTAAGATTCCCAAAAAACTTAAAGTTTATCTATTAGAATTTTGCAGATGTAGTGAATGTATTTTAATAATATTACTTATTAATGTTGCTCGAAAGTCATTAACAGATATATATTTTCAGGACTTGAAAATTATTTACAACTAAGTTTTATATTTCATTTGCTTTTTTTGAAAGCAGAGGAACCTAAAGGCCTATATAAACTAAAACACTTCTACATAAACATAGAAGAGATTCAACCAACTTTATTACAAAAATAATAATAATATATATATTATAAAAAGAATTATATTCGATAGAATGCTGGCAAAAAGATAAAGAAAAATTGAAACTTTTGTGATTGAACCTTTAAATTCTAATTCTAAAAAGAATCAAACTTCTAAATATTTTACTGAATTTTTTTATTTTAAGTTCTATGTCACAAGAATAGTATAATTATAGTCCTTCTTATAGCAGAATTACTATATATTTTATTCAAATTGTATCGAGTTAATTATTTAATAAATTTGAATTATAGAGATTTTAACAAAAATTGATGCTGATAGATTATTGCATTTAGATTTAATAAATTTTGGACCATTTTGAATTAAGGTAGATCAGCATATTGATAAAAATAAAATTATTACAGTTTCTACATTAATTAAATTTAAAATTCTTTACTTTAGCTTTAATGGAATCATATAGTAAAAATTAAAGGAAGTTTGAATCAAATCAAATAATATTATATGACTATCCTCAAGTATTTAAAATACTTTAGTATATTCTTATTTTTTAAATAAATATTGATAAATCTTTATTATTTATATAAATTTTAAATTGATTTAAAAAAAGATTAAGCAGGTATAAATTTTGTATTAAGTATAATTTAATGTTTTGATATATTAAAAAAGTTTTATCATATTTACTTGTCTTTAAGTTAGTTACTCAATCAAAAATTAACTGTAAATAATTAAGTACTTTAATTAAGTATTTCTTGTAAAAATTTAAGTAAGTTTTTAATCAACAATAGCTAAAATGATTTTATAAGTTCAGGCAAATCTGAAATAATTTCAAAATTCAAAAACCTTAAGACTTTTCTAAATTAATTCTTCCCTAATTTTAATTTTTTATTACTCTTAAAATCAACCTTGGCTTTCTTAATTATCAAAATATATACTTTAAGGATTTCTTTTAAAGTATTAAAATTCTATTTTAATTCTAATGTATTTAAATATATATATATATATATATATAAATTCTTAAATCCAGTGATTCTCGAGAATAAATACTTAAATTTCTTCAAGGATTATCTTAATTAGAAGTTCTTCATATTTCATATTAAGAAATTAATCATCCTGAGAGTAAAAATTTGAATGTTTTTAGTCATTTGATTAGACTAACAAATACAGATTAAATTAAATAAAATTTACTGTAATTTTATAAATATTAATCTCATTATCAGATTTGTGTAATTTGAAGGACTTGATTTTATTGAATAAGGATTCCTAAATTATGTAAAATGAAGCAATTTAATTTCTGATTGAAAGACAAAAACCACTCTAAAAATATATTGGAAAAAAAATTAGTTTCTTTTTTTTATTACTCTACATAGAGTACAAAGTAATACAGATAAGAAAAGAATTATACTCGATATTTAAATAAAAAGGGAGTTAACATTAAATAGTATTTCGTAAATTGATCAATGATAAATGCAAAAATTGAGATTGAATAAGTTATAACATAGTAAATAGTGAAGTAAATTATTTAATGAATTATTGGTAAATTATAGATAAAATTTGGAAAATTCATTTACTAAAATTATTATACAAATTAGTTGAAGTTTAAATTGACATAAGTTATAATATCTCAAGATTATATAAAAATTAATTAAATTTTATTATATTAAAAGAATCCACCTCAAATATTAAAAAAAAAAGCAAATTATTTAGACTGAGATTTTAGATAAAATAGCTGATTCCAGATAATTATAAATCCCATAAGAGTTAATAAGATTCTATGATTTCACTGTCACAAATTTGAAGTAAAAGATAAAATTATTATCTTTTATCTCTTTTTTTAAAGAAAGATATTTTTTTACGAATTAAGTTTAAACTTTATTTATTTTCATTAAATGACTTACTACTTTGTGTATTATGTATATTTGTGATAAAAAATCTATGCTCTCATTTAAATTACTTAAAAGTCCTTTTAGCACACTTCACTTACAATGCAAGATAAAGAATTTTGATTTACTATTAAATATTGTTTAATTTATCAATTCGACCAAATTTAAGCAATAATGATTTAAAATTAAACTTTTTTTAAATTAATTCATGAATCAATATGATATTTAATGAGCTAAACTTAACAATTTTGCATCATTTCCTGTCAAGCTCACTAGTTCTAATCCATAACTCTCTTTGTTTTTTTTTATTGTAGGAAGAGTGATGGAGGGCATGTTAATTTTACTAGCTAAACTAGTGTTTTTAATGGACATACAATAGAAATAATTATAATATTAATGAGATTCTTATTCAAAAATATTTTAAAAAATATCATACCAAATTGTCTAATTTTCTTTCCATTATGTTCGATTGTAAAATCTGGTTCTTTGATAGAATAAAGCAAAATTTAATTTTATCTTGTTTTGTTACGTTAATAATTATTTGATAATAAGAAAATAATAAACATCATTATCAAGATATTTATGTACTATTATAAGCAGCATTAATATATCGAATTATTGGAGTAAAAAATTTGCGTTATTCTAATCATCAATAAGGAATTTAAATATGTAAACACAATTAATTTCAATAATCAAACATACAGCAAATGCTTAAATTGCATTTTATATGACAATAAATTTTAATTATAATTCTCAAAAATCTAATTGGCGTCCATAACTTAAATTAGATAATTAAATGGGTTCAGCCAAACCCACCTCCTAGTGGTGAACCTGGATACCTACCTACTGCCTCTAATGCTCTTCGAGCTAGCACACATTGCTTTGCATTCAGTCACGTGGCTCGTAAAGTGGCTTTAGTGCTACTTGGGAGGTAGGCGCCCATTTTGCTTTGAGGCTGCCCCTCCCATTGGAAGAGAAAAAGGAGTAGGTAGTAACTAAGTGGTTGGTAAACTCTTTTGATACACAACGCCATTAGAGTGGATGCCCCTTCTTTTCGCAAGTTAGGAGTATATGGGGAGGAAGCTGGACTGGACTAACCATCAAATATTCCAGTGGACGTATAGACTAGTTGTAGACAGTGTCACTGTGTCGCAGACCTAGAGACTAGGGTGGAATCAGGATTCTCACTTCTGGATAAACATGAGGTCAGGCACCTACTAGTATGATTAAGTTGTGATTATCGGCCGTAATATAAGGACTTCCTTAATTTGCTAAAAATCATCATCATCATAATTAAATAAATTTAAAAGAAATTTGGTATTAAATCTAGCTCCCAGTTTTTGATAGTCAAAGTTGGAAAAATCATAGCATCAATTTAATTTTGGTTAAAATATTAATACATGGCGTCTCTCAAATCTTCTAGTTTATTATAATAAGCTTGCTGAAACCTTAATTCGGATATTGCATTAGATTTTAGCATCGCTATATAGTGTTTTGTTTCTGATGTGTAAGTTTTATCAATAACTTTATCTACTGTCCTATTTATTTTATATTAATTGAGATAGACTTCTAGATTCCTTAAGAACTCGTACATGAGAATAATAAAATAAAATTGGTTAAGTGCATTTTATTAAGGATTTCAAATTTGGGATAGTTTTATCGTCTACTATCTTAATTTCTTATTCTTTAAGCTTTTGAATTTGTTTCTCAAAGTTATCTAGCACATTTTCATCAGCATTTTCAAGAAAATATTCTTTAATGACTCCTATTCTGAGTTTCTGTCGTTTTTAATTTAGTTCGTACATCTAGTTAATAACTAAACTATCAACTAGCATTATATCTTCAATATTTTAAGATATAAGTCCCAAAGTCGATGAGCTACTACAGCTTCTAAATCCATAATCCAGACCATACCTCTACATTGTAGGTCTATATCCATAAATTCCGTTTATTGATGCCCCTATCCTCATTTATCCCATAGTGTCACTACAAACACCTAATTGACAAGCTCCGCTTCCAACCAGACTTGCCGCCCCATCAATACCGCTTAATTTGGGATTTAAGAAATTCTTGATATCTCCATTGAAATTGTTTTTCCCTGAAGTCCCATAGTCAAGCTCGTTGTGATTTGTCTTACCTGCAAAGATTACTCCCATATATCTTAAATTTTTTATGAAATGTCCTTCTACTTTCTATTGACTACCGTTTAAGCCTTGAGTACTAAGATGTGTGGGTGACTCCTAAACATGAATAGTGTCTTTCACAACTGTTAAAAGGCCTTCCAGAGGGCTATTTAGTGACTTTTCATATCGAAGTTTAGATTCTTAAGCTCTTTTTATAATTTAAGCCTTATCTTGATAGAGTATATAGTTGAAAGATTTAAGTGATTCGCATCTATGGAGAAACTCCTCTGCATATTCAATCACTTTATTAGGGTTTTACTAAAACGTCTATAGAGTCTACTTAATTGTTTTCATTTATTGACAGGCTTGTGAGTTTAATTAATGAATATATTAATAATTGAATCAAATATAATTTATTATACCTCCCTAAATAACTTCCTTAATAAGCCTAATGAATGCAATTTTAAAAAGTAAAATCTTTAAGATATAGTAAATCATTTCTATAAAGTAGATTATTGCTATATTTTTCATTTAATAAAATTCTCAACTACTCTTCCAATAGAAATTAGTTTCTTATCCTAACCAGTCTGGCACATAAATTCCATATTTACTGGCAGACCTTCCTCTGGCTATCTAGCTGGGATACTAAGAGCTGGGTTGTTGCAGTTTGAAGCTGGATCTGTATTTTTGATTGAAATAGTTAAAATAATTGACATATAGTTTTAATATATTGTTTTAAAATTGAGATTTATATTGCTCAAGAATAAATAACACAGAGAAAATCATATTTAGATAAATTGAAATTAATTCATTTTTTTGCTGTTAACTTTTTCTAATTCTTGTTAATAAAGTACTATAGATAAAGACAACAACAAAAAAAATTTAACAACTTTCTGAATTTGTATCAATTGTTTTTAAAAATAGAATAAACATACAATTTTTAAAGATATTTATTTTTATAAATGCTAAGTAATTTATATCGCAAATCTATTCTAAAATTATTACCTTCAAGTGAAGTAAATTAAATTTAGAATTACTAATAGGAAAATTACTATATTTACCACATTTGTTTAAAACAACTGGCATTAATTTTAATTTATATCTTTCCATTCAATTATAATTTCTTAATTACTATTAATGAAATAGAGTAATATATTTGGAATTAGAAATAGGCAATTGTGTAATCATTTGACCGTTGTGTGGAATTTGATAGTCGGGTCCTTTGTAACCTTCAAGCTTAACAGGTAAAATTGCGGAAGTAGGGTACATTACCACATCAAGTGAGTTCCTTTCATAGTAAGCATTCATTTCTTTCCTTAGAATGGCTTTTGAAACATGGAAAGATTGGTAGAATAATTAAAAATCTTAAAAATATTGCTGAAATTAAAAGATAAAACGGCTATTTTATTCAATATTCCAATTTATTGAATAAATTAAAATTAAATTGTATATTTGAAAAGTAAACCTAAATCTCAATTGTATCTTTTTTAAATTGATTTTATTCAAAATTTAGATAGGTTTGAAATCATAGGAATAGTAGTGTAATTCATTTAATAATAGTATAGATTAAATATTATTAGAGCTTGTTTAATTTTGAAAGAGTTGATTTTACTTATCAAAAGTATAAATATAACATCAATGATGATAAGAAAATATTTAACTAAATTTTTCTTCACTAACAGGATTATTCAAAATACCTTTCATAATTCCTTTTACATCAGGGGATCCAATTTTAGATACAAATTCTTCGACTGTCATTTTAAGTCCATGTTAATTCAAGTAGTCTAAGAGCCGAGGTATGTTTTCATATTCTAATGCATCAAAACTACCTGCTTTATTCAAAACCCCAAAACCCTTTCAGTAGTTTGATTGAGTTTTTGATTGATAAAAGTAGACTATTAGTGCATACTTTATTAGGGTTTTTAATAGGGTTTATGTTGGGGTTTAATGTTTAAATATTAGTATTTTAAGTGAGTATAACAAGCGAGTTTTTAAAATACTTCACACAAACATAAACTTAGAGTCATGCGGCAGTTCTCTGAATTTTATCTTTCTAAGTTGATGTTTGATTGTTTCTATTGTTTGTTGATTCTCTTATCTTGGCTTGATAATAGTTGAGTATGCAAGTTCTCTGAGACCTCCATTTATTTTATTTTTATCGAGATATTGTTTGATTCTTTGCTTTAGAATCTCTCTCACCCTTGCAGCTAAAGTAATCGTTTCTTGGCATGTCGCTCTCTTTATTATTACTGCTAGAGCCCAGATATCCCATTAAGTGTCTCCATCTCTCCAATCCTCTCTCTCTGGGAAATATCCAGGAGTGCGTATAATTTCCTTGTGCTGAGGCTTGCACTCTTTGAGCTCTGTTGAAGTCAATAATATAAACTCTAAGAGGCTGAAAGTTCATCATGATGTTCTCTCTGGCTTTAAGTCTCTATGAACATAACCTAGCTTGTGAAGCTCTTCAATCCCTTCAACTATCTGCTATACTATCTAGCTAATTTATTCTAACATCTATTGTCAGATAAGAATTCTCTGTAAGTCATTTAAACTAGGAAGCCTGAAGGCTACATGATCTTTACCAAGTAAAGTAGCATCAAGCTAGATGATATGCCTACACTCATTTAACTTTGCCTTTTATAGAGAATAATATTCATTAGCAAATTCCATTTGGAACTTGTCATCAGCAAGGAAGTAATTGAAAGGATATATCTTGTAAGCAAATTAGTCATCAGTAATGACTCTCTTCTCAATTTTATCTTCAAGAGTGAGGTACATTTCTAGGCAAGAATCTAAGTCAATGATTTTTAATATGGGAATATTTTGCTTCTATTTTAACACATGATTTTATTGATATCAAAGACTGGAAAGTTCTTGACTGCTTTCTTCATTTTTACTTCCTTCTAGACTTCAACTCTAAGAGACTCCACTGAACTGGGTTTCTTGATCTCCTCTTTTAGAGGAATCTATTCCCTGAAGGTTCATGAATAAAGACAAAACTTTAATAGTGCTTTTTCTATAAGTGCACTTTGAGGTCTCTTGTATGAGAATATGGCTTCTCACAGAACTCACAGAAATACTTTCAATCTTTCTTTTAATGCTTGAGATATAACCTTGGCATATCGTTGTGTATATCTCTCAAGTGTCTCTTATAAGTTGACTTGTAAGGGAAAATTTTATTGCATTCTTTGCAATAATAGTCAACTTTGCTGGTATTTATTAATGCTCTATGGCGGGTTGTTTAACCTCTTCCTCAATTTGCACAGCTTCTTTAATAACCTCCTACTTAATTTATATTTAAATCTCAAAGCTTTAATGGTAAAAGTTGTCATAAGTAGGCTCCCACTGAGTACAAGCGTCTCTGGTCTCTACTTTTCTTGGTTGCTGGAATGATAACTTTTATTGACTTTATCCAAGTAATGCCTCTCTTCTCAAAAGGTTAACGCTCATTTTAGTTTGCTG
>ARYC01009781.1:0-14910 GCA_000711775.1 Oxytricha trifallax | reverse complement strand
TGTTTCTTGGTAGGAAGGTAAACTACCACTTCCTCATCTAACATGGCATCTTTTAAAGATTAGTGACTGAAATCTCAGGGTAGTTGGGAATTTCGATTAGTTTAATCTCTTTATTTTTAAAGTTCTTCTCCTCACAAAGTATTGCTTTCAAGAATGAAATTTTGGTACCTTCCATCGTTGGAAGGAATAAACCAACTGTATAATATGTTATTAGTCATCAAGTTATCTTACCATGTAAAGTTAGGTATCGATAGAGATCTTCTTAACTTCTGAATCTTGAGATCATTTCTTGAGCCTCGACTCTTTTCATTTGATCATTGAGTGATTCCATCTTTGTTCCTCTTCCTATAAATGAATTTCAAATTATAATTTAAAGACTTCTGGATCCTATTCTTTAAAATCTTACTATTAAATATGGGGATTTTATAGGAGGTCAACCCTGCAAAGATACGTGGAGAAAGTTTGCAGAAGCTGTAACAAACTGCAGAGATGGAGCTCCATTTTAATCAATTTAGTTCCATTAAATTAGTACTAAATTTGTTTAAATTTAATTAGTACTGGTACTAAATTCGTTTAATTTTAATTGGTACCACTTTAAAATACCAAAACTTAATTAGTACCTACTTTTAACCTAATGAGGTTTTAATGGAAAAGTTCCAAAATGGTTCAAAACCTAATTGGTACCAGTACCAACCTGAATTTTTTCTAAGTTGGTACCAAAGTTAAAAATATTAAGCATGAATTTAGAAAATTTATAGTTATAAACTTAGTATAAATATGATGTCTAACGCCTAAGAATCACCCATTGTTGTTGCAGTACCAACTCCTATACAAAGTTACTATAACTAGAGAGGTTATTAGAGCTTTATAATAGAAATTTAAATTTGAATTTAAACATGGCGGCTAACTTAAATCGCAAAGCAGTTCTCTTGGCAGTGGATAATCTTAGCTTAACTTTGGCTAAACTAAGAAGCTAGAGATCATCTACATTGAAAAGGAGCCAGAGCTTAAAGCTCTTGAGTTTGAATCAGAGGTGTTTATTCTATAAATATATATCAGGAAGCAGATAGCAGAGATAAGTATTTAAACGCTAATCGAAGATGTTGATGAGTTAAAAGAACATCTCCCACTAGAAAAGATTAAAGCATTCTAATGTGATGAATGCTAAAATTTCTTCTCAACTGATTCGAGCTTGAAGAGGCACATCAAAGAGATGCACTCTAGGAGAGCTAAGATATATTTTAAGCACGAAAAGGTCGATGGCAAGTATTAGTGCACGACTTGCATGAAGTCTTACACTCACTCAGCTAAAGTTAAAAGACACATGCAAAAACATCATTTAAGTGAGTTTTTAATGCAAGATAAAGAAACATAAATACTTATACCAGCCAAGAGAAAGTCCAATACTGTAGAGTCTTAAAGAGAGCAGGAAGAGAGACTTAAGAAGCAGAAACGTTTTGAGTCAATGAACCAACCAGCTAATGAATTATATATAGCATGCTTGTAAGAGAGAGCTATGTATATACCTGCATTAAATGCAGTAGATCTCAGTTTTTGCATTGACAACTATTTACATATTGATGTGCCTAACAAGGCAAAACTCATATTAGTTGATGAGTATGCTTATAAAGTATGTCCTTTCAAATATCTTATTAGGAACGAGCAGTATCAAAATGAGTTTGCCAATGAATACATAATACTAAGAGAGGCTGATAAAAGGTAATGCAAGAACTTGCTTAAACTCGATAGAGTTATTCTTGGACATGGTTTTATTGCACTACGACTCAAGAAATTTGAAATGACTCTAAGAGATTATCTCTACCATAATAGATACCCAGATGACTTGAATGAGATACTCACGGAAATGACCACGGGTGTGAAAGAGCTGCATGATCTAGGGTATGTTCATAGAGATTTGAAGCCAGAAAATGTAATGCTAAATCTCTGTCCTTTAGAAATAGTAGTCATTGATTTCAATAGAGCAATAGGTAAGAAATAGTGACTTTAGCTAAAGTGCTATGCACACCTGGGTACTTCCCAATAAGAGAGAAGTGGACTAATGGCTCTGTTTAGTGGGATGTCTGGGCGGTAGCAGCAATTATTTTAGAGTGCGATATGGAAAGTATGTCGTACTTCGGAACAAAGCAAGAAAAGTAATCAATGAGCATGTCTGTTAAACATATAAAGCAAGAAGATGTATGCACTTAGATTAAGAAAATGGTTGAGATGATCATAGTAAGAGCTCCAGCATATCCAAGATCATCATTAGAAGATATACTTGAAACATTAAAGAGAACTAAGTTCAAGAGATACCATTAAGATAAGCAGATAAAATTTGTTTGAATTAAGTACACTAATACTCATTAAATATACATTAAATTCACATAAAACCTGCGTTTTCTCTACTAACCCCAATAAGACCCCAACTATACCCTACAAATCAAAGCACTTATAAACCTCACTAAGGGGTTTTGGGGTTTTGAATGCAGTTTCTGGCCTAATGCTGTGGTAGGTTCAGCACACTAGCCCGATGCTGGTGAAAAATCATAAACATTTGGCTTGTATAGTATTTATCTTCTCACTTTTGAAGGTTGAGCACCTTTTTCATCCGGCTCCTTATTAGCTAGTAAACTGAGTTTACACCAGGTAGCTCATCAATTGCAGTGAAATTCTAGGACCAAAATACCCACTCGAAGAGTCTAGAAGCTGACAGATTGAAACCCTTCCGACTGGCTCAAAATGCGGTGAACCCAGCAACTCCTGCCTACCCTCAGTACGCCTTAATATTTATTTAATATAAATTATTTTTAAAAAGAGAGAATTAAATTAATATAGATTTAAGTTTTTAATTGTTTATATACGAAGTTGAAATACTATTTGCTTTCTATCTAAGTTGAGGAATATGGTCATAATACTTAAAATATTGGGGGGGAAGTTTCCTGAACTTTTTTTTATCTGTGTAAAATCAAATAATTTTTCCATAAATGAAAAAATTTAATATTTTTATGACTCATTAAATATTAAGAGGATATTGTGATATGATAAGAAGAGTAGTACATGGAGATTAGATAACAATTTATAGAATTGTAAACATTTGGAATCATCTAAAATAATTAAGAAATATATAAAATAGATCAGATCCAGGCTACCATGCCTTAGAGTCCTTAGATAAAATGAATTTCAGAAAAATCGAGAAAGTGCTTGGATGGTTCTTAGAATTCATACTAATAGTGATATTGATGAATAGATAAATAATATAATATAAATATAACAATGAAATTAGTCAGGAAGTTAGTGGATAATTGTTGCGATGATTAATTTAATAAAATTAAAAAAAATGCAGGAAACTTCCCTAAAAATTATTTTTATCATAAATCAGTGCAGAACTTCCTCCGCCCAAAATATTTCTCTATATTTCCCTTAATTTTATCTAAGTACATTTCTTGTGATCGTTTCAATTCATCTTTATTTTTTATTTCTTGCCCATAAATCTGATTTAATGTGTTATTTTATTAAATAAATAAATTAAAAAAATGAAGTGTATAATTTAAAGTGTCTGTTAAGTTTAACATTTCGTTTAAAAGAATTTCTTTTGGTTATAAATTAAACTGTCTGAAATATTAGCACAAATTGGATTTTAAGTCTTGCATTGTGTTAGAGTTATAAACAAATAATCTAAAGACAATGCATTTGTTACTCTTAAAAAATAAAATTAAAATTTGTTACAATAATTGAGGGCTATATACTTATAAAATATTAATGTCTGTCAAATATAATCTTTATAAATTGCAGAATTATTTATCATATTTTTTTAATTAATATAAAATAAAATAATAATCAAGACCAGATCAGCAAGTGGGTGGTAGCCTGTCCAGTAGTAGGAGGACGCCTGTTTCGATCCCCCAGACCTGCTAATGGTTTTAACCAGCGAATGATCATAGGTCCTCCTCAAAAATTTGTAAATTAATGGCATGGGTAAAGTCCCAAATGCGACCTAGTCTTGATCAGGTCCTTCAGTCGATCATCTTAAATATACCCAAGTTAAGTAACTAACTGACTTACCTTTGGTGACTTGGTTTAGCAAGCTTGTGATCTTGATATTTGCAATGGTGACTTCATCAAGTATAACAAATCAAAGTACTCCATGTTTAAAATTACTGAGTCACTAAATTAAAATAATTAAATAATTAACCTTAATTTAAATTATTCATTACACCTGACCTTCAGTTTATACTTACTTACTAAAATTATATTAAATTTAATAAATTTTGATTTAATCAAAATAATTACAAATAATATTGGAGTTTTTAATTATTCTGCGCATTCATTATATTATTACTTAATTCTTAAATTAATTAATTATTGTATTTATAATAAATTAAAAATAAATCTTAGGAATGTTTTTATAATAATTAAAAATATTTTATCTATAGAGTAAATATCTTACAATAAATTATTAAAAAATTTAATTTATTAAATAATTTTATGATTAAATGAATGCTTTTTGGAGAAGTAACTAAAAAGATTATATAGCCAGCTTTATTAAATATTATTAAATTTTGTTCTTTTTTTTTAATAAATTATATTTAAATGCAACTTAATGAAGCACCCTAGTTTGCGGATTCATTAATTAAATTAAAGGGGTTAATATATAATAGTTGATGTAAATGTCCAAATTAATAATAATATTTAATCCCTTAAATTTTTTATCAACATTTCCTTCCAATCATACAAGTAGATTGTTTTAGATTTTATCAAAACCTTTTTATTAAAGTTCTTCAAATATTCCAGATTATTGTAAAAATAATAAGAAATATTATAAAAATTATTATATTTAATATTATTAAAAATATTAAAAACAATATTGCTTTTCTAATATATTTATGAAATTGCAATGTTATACAATAAATTATTAGGCTAGTAGGTCAAATACCCCCACCCCCTAATATAGAAATTTTTTTTGTAATCTTGTAGAATTTTTGAGGCTAAGCAAGATTGTCTGAATCACCTTTTGCTTGCGAGCAATAGTTTTCGAGCTATGACCAATAGAAAGTTCATTTTTATACATAAAAACATCATTAAATTGTCTAAAATTTTTAATATTTTTTGTTTCCAAATTTTAACATCTAATTATTTAACTTATATTTTGGAAAGTCACAATTTTTTCATATTTAATATAATATAACGCATTTTTTGACAAAAATTGTGACTTTCCAAAATATAAGTTCAATAATTAGATGTTTACAAATAATGTTTTTTAGTAAAATTTGGAAACAAAAAATATTAAAAATTTTAGACAATTTAATGATGTTTTTATGTATAAAAATGAACTTTCTATTGGTCATAGCTCGAAAACTATTGCTCGCAAGCAAAAGGTGATTCAGACAATCTTGCTTAGCCTTAAAAATTCTACAAGATAACAAAAAAAAATTTTATATTAGGGGGGGATATTTGACCTACTAGCCAATTATTAAATTAACAATATGTTTCTTTTGAAACTATTTAATTTTCTATAAAGAAGGAGGGTATTCTTAGCCAATAAAGAATAAGGAATGGTGATTCTATTATTTCCAGTACTACAACACTACATTACTAATATTTCCTATATTACAGAACATAATTTAAATATTCTAGATTATTTAATGAAAGAAACACTTTAAATTATCATAATATTATTATTTATATCTGTAAGCATTTACATTTCATTGTTACTGTCAAATAGATCAATTCCTCCTACAATTTCTTATTTGTAAAATGTTTTTACTTAAGCATAAGTATCAAATTAAATCTTTTCTTCGTTTCTTTAATTTTATAGAAGATTTATAAATGAATTGTAAAATCTAAAAAATTAATAAGAATTTAAAAAATAGTATTAATTTTAGTAAATAAATATAAAAAACATTAACAAAAATGAAAGGTAATTACAAATATTATTGAATATAAGATATTTTAAAATCAATTTAATTATTTTAATTCAACTATATTTAAGTTCAGATTCAATTTCCTTCCATTTATCTTCAAAAAGATTATCTGCTTCAAATGCACCAATTTATTAATTTTATTAAAGAATCTCTGCAATTAAACCTCAAGACACCTACAGGAAATTCTTATTTATTTTTTATATAGATATAGTGTTAATTATTTTCTTTTAGATTGTTTAATCGTATTGTTTTTTTCATTTTTGGTTATTATTATAATGGTTTAAATTTAGTTACCTTATATATATTCTGATTTTAAATATAAAACATTATACTTGAAATATTTAAATATTATATTTTATCGACATTAATTGATTTAATTGTTTTATTTAGTTTGCTAAGATTGCTTGCTTATTAAAAATTCAACTTTCGTTTTATAATGACTCAAAATATCTAATTCATATCGCTTAGATGTAGTTCAGAAATTTATTCAAATAAAATTAAATTATTGTAGGAATATTTATTTATTTTTTTTAACTTTTTATTTAAAGTATTATCAATATGATTTTGAGATTAATTCCATCCTCCCTTTTAAAACAACTTTACTTTTATCAATAAAACATGTAAATACTGAAGGGGTTTTGGGGTTTTGAATATATTCATTTATTTTGACATTTCCAAGCTTTGATGATTTAAGTTCCACAAATTCAGTGATCCTTCTCTATGCGTATTAATTCCACTGCTAAATGTTAAGTTGTTGCTGTCTAAACATATTTTTCTTTTGCATTTATTAAATTTCAATGCTAGCCCCTAACTCCTGACTAATTAAAACCAAATATCTACTATAATATTTTATATTAAGAATAAACCTAACATTATATTATTAGATCAGCTCTAATTCTGATTTGAGTTTTATATAAATAAATTTTTGTGTGAAATTCTTTACCTATATATTAAATTGAATTAATAAATGCTCTTTTTTACTTAATAAAATGAAAAAAAATAAATTATTAATGCTAAGTAATGTATTACAGTTTTACTGACTAAATTAATTGCCAGAAATAACATTCTTAATTTATTAAAAAGCCTCATGATTATTTTTATTGAATATTTTTTACAATTTAAAAATAATTATTATTGGTGAAAATTAAATTTTATTACAATAATTTTTTCTTCTATTTTATATTATTAATTATATACCTTATCTTAATTTTTAATTTTTTTGTCTCTTATTTTTATTTCTTATAAAGAGTGAAATAATAATCAATGATTTTTATTCATTTCCAACTAATTTTATTTTTATTATTGATTATTAAAGGATAATTATATTTTGAATATATTTATACTTTCCGATGTATATAATTGGGTTGATAGATTAAACTTATTGATTTAAGATTATTATTTATAAAAATCCAATTAAGGACTCTTTTTCAATTTGAAAGATAATTTTCACAAAAGTATAAGGGTACCAAAATTATTATAAATTTTGACCTTTAAATTACTCTTTTATTTAAAAAGTTTATTGTCTTTTATAAAAATAAGATAATTATTTATTTTTATATAAGATATTTAAATGCGATGATAAAGGTTAACTTAAAATAAAAATTGTAAATAAAGTATCTAACAAATTTTAAATTAAATTATAAAAAGTAAACTAGAAATATATCAAATAAATTGATTTTATTTTAAAAACAAGAAAATCTTAGTATCTTATACTGTAAAAATAAAAGAATAAAATAAAATGAAATTATTTATGAATTTTGGTTTAAAATATGCTTGAATTGTTCATCCATTCTTTGTTAGATTATTTATCCATACTCTTCTATCTATGGCCAAACTTAATTATAAATCACCTCTTGTTTAACATTTATCATTTTTCGATAAGAATACAAAGCCTTGCTCACTATATCTTCAATTGCTTCGTCGTGTTATTACTTTTTCATTTCGAAGTTTTACTTTATAATCTCGTGTATAATTTATTCATAAGTTTCTAAAAAAACTCAATACTTATACGATATTTTATTTCTAAATTTACAATTTTTGTAGGGTTACCATATATTCATTATTTTTTATCTAAAAGTAGAAATATTTTTTTGTTTTTATAATATTTTAAACTAATATAAATTCAAATGCTCATTCTTTTTATCACCTTAAATATTCGGTCTTTTAGATTTCTTTCTTATTTTTTATCTTTTATTGACTTGTACTTTCCTAAATCACTTATCTTGTCTGAACTTAGCCAAAGATTTCCAGCAAAATTAAACCATTCTTTCAGAGAAGACTTCTGATTGTCAAAGAATATATTTCATCAGAAAATATATGAAAATAAATTTGATAATTAGAGTGAAAAAATATTATATATTTTCATTGTCTTTGTATTAGTAATTCTATGTTAATTCAATTATTTTGTTTTTTAATGGAATCAATCTTTCTGCAAAGTCCTGAGAAGGCTTATTAGCTACATATAATCCATCGCCTAATCTATTAAATGCTTAAGGTAACATAATCACATTTAATAATAATTAATTATATTTTTTTCATTTAAATATAAATTATATTTTGAATTTTCTTGCGTAATTGTGAAAGTTTAATATAACCTCTTATTTTATCTTTTTTATTTACACATATTTATTTTAAACATATTAATATTATTATTTTATATTCAATAAAAATATAAATAATAATATAAATTTGGATTAATTATTTGGATTAAATGTTGGCCGCCTTCAATTTCCAACTCCAAAAGTGATTCGCTAAGTTTTTGTATACATTATGATTAAGCAGAAATATTAATTTCTGTCAACATGTTCATTTCATAAAACTAAATTTATATGTTATATGCTTTTATTTATTAAGCTGTAATTTATTAAATGCAAAAAAAGTAATATAATTATTTCGAAAAAATACTTAAATAAAATTTGGAAATTTAAATTTAAGAGGTTTATATTATAATCAAATCCCAATATTTTTTTTTGGATTAATTTAGCTATTGATGATAAAATTAGATAACTTAAACATATTATATAAGGGGTTTTAGCATTGTTTTTTTTAGGAATCTTGGGGTTTAAATATTGAAAATTTAAGGAAAAATTTCTGGAGTTTTTTTTCATTTATTGAAGACAAAAAAGCACATTATTATCTATTACTTAAAATTTTATTCTAATTAAATCTTACAAGCAAGGAAGGGTTCCCGACATGCTTTCTACAAAGAATATCTTCGTGTTTTTAATAATTGAATTAATGGTCAAATCAAATAATAATCTCAAACCTTTTTATTTCTTTAAGTTTTATCAGCATCAATATGATTTTTCTTTCTTGAAATAAATAGAAAATAATCTTAAATATTCAAAAATTTATATAAATCAATATAAAGTATTGATGTTTCTATTATTATTTAAGATTTGTTTTGAAACCTATGATCTATTAAAACATATTATTAAAATAACATTCGTTATTAGTGAATTAAAAAAATTAATTAAAAGAGATTAAAATTTTATTGGAGATCTCTAAAATTTTAAATATCTCAACTGAAGGTAATCATTATTACTTACCTGGAATTTTCCGATTATTATTTTAGTAATGAATTTATTTGAGAGCAGATACTAATTGAATAATGAGATCTCTAGCAGAAATCTCAGAAAATACGCCATTTTATTTTAAATAATTTTTTAGGTATACTGAATAGGTACCCATCATTAAGATGATCGACAGAAAATTCTTTTTTTTTTAATTTTTCTATCTTTTTTTTCCAACTTTTTTCCAAAACCCAAATGGGCCAACTTCTGAAAATTTTGTACATCTTTATCTAAGTTTTTAGATATCTACTCAAACGATAAGCTATATGTGATTCTAAAAAATTTTCTCCATTTATTTTAGCTAAGTCCGACCTCCTCGTTGCTCGCTCCGCTCGCATTTCCAGGTCTCTAATAATTCATTCGTTATTATTAATTTATATTCAACTAAAAAATTCTAGAAAAGGTTTGGACAGTTCCTTTAATTTAATATGATATCTTTGCTAATGCTGTGATAAAATTGAATATGGAAAGATCTAGTAAGTATATTTTAAAATTGAAAAATTTAGCAAAAATATCTATGTAAGTGTAATTTTAAATTAATCTATTAACCTATCTTAATATTAAAACTTAAGATTATAACTTAAATAATAAGAGTGATCGAAAATTTAAATAATTAATAATTTTAAACAACTTTTGAAATGTTAGATTCTATTAGTAATATCGGATTTATTATTATATAATTATATTTGTACATTAATTCATTGACGAAAATAATTCTCTTTCAGAATTCTTTGTCGATAATATATACAATAGAAATTATCATGAGTGCTGCAATACTAATCTATAATAAAGCTAAAGTTTAAGAGATTGGAATTTTGGTTTAATAATATAATTTATATTAAAATTTGGCTTCTATTTTTTCTTTCTTTCTTTCTTTAAATGTATGCGAGGTTCTAGTTAATTTCAACAACTTTCTCTGCTAGATATATTAAGTTTCTTTATTTTATTATAGAATAAAAACTTGTCTTAAGTATCATACCATTATTGAGCTAATTTCATAATATTAATCCCATATGCTATATTCGGTAGTAAATAAGCTAAAATAATTAATGATGAAATAAAAAAATCAGAAATTTTTTTATTTTAATGTGCTACATTACATAAATAAAATAAATATTAAATGTTTAAAGAAAATAGAATGAAATGTCTGCAAAAATGTATGTATTGTGGAGCATTTACTAGCTTTAATTATTTTATAAAGTAATATTTTAGATTTTTTTTAATTCAAAAACTTTCCATATTCAGTAGTTTATGACTTCTATTAATTTTTTTTTGCTAAAGAAACTGAACTGCCACTTTCTGTATTTTCGACTACTAGGGCTCTGGAATAAAAAATTCGAAAGAAATTTTAAGAAATCTAAAAAGAGTTAGATCGTTGTTTCATCTTCATTTTAAATGGAAAAATTCTCCAAAAAACATAACTCAAGATTCACTAAAGTAACCCTAAAATTCCATGTGGAGTTAGGTTAAATCTATACACAAATAAAGTAATAGACTTCTAATGAGAAATTCTTTAATAAATAAGAGAAGGTTGCACAATGGAAATCTCTAATCGGCAGCAGTTTAAAATAACTTATACATTCGAACTTATATTGATATTCTACCTAAAAGCAGTTTAAGAGCGATAAAATAACTGAAAAATTAATAAAATTAATATTCTTAAAATTAATTAATTTAAATTGATTAGGAAATAATATAGAAACTGATACTAATATTATCTTCGCTAATTCTTTTTCGAGATTATTTCAAACTGTTTAATTTTATCTACTCTTTCATTATATATAATAGCAATACCATAATTTCTATAAATTCATAAATCTGAGCTTAGTTGAGATAAGTAGATGATTATCTTAGCTTCAAGTGGCATATTTCTATCAGACAACTCTCAAAAAATTATTATAGATATAAGCAAAAATGAAGAAAGTAATCTAGAACTAAACAGTCTTTGAATCAATAAATTATGAATATGTTGAGAATTTGAAAGATCTAAATTAATAATAATTTTGATAATTTTTGTATAATTGTTTGCCTTTTTAGAATTTAGTGTAGCTGATAATAGTCAGATTAATAATTGTCGTGAAAAAATTAGCCTTTCTCATAAATCATTAAAAACGATAAATTCTATTGAAATAATGGCAATTACTATAAAAATGCTAAACTCATAGTTTTATCATATTTATGTAGCTAAATGCTAAAATAATCTTGAATAATAACATGAAAATTTTATATCCCTTTCAATAATATATCATTAAAAAAAAAGAATTTTCTAAGACATCATTTTAAAAAAGTATTTTGTAAGAATATAAGCATAAAATTGAAGGAATCAAAGTATTTAAAAACTTTTATAAAAAAGATGCAGAAGCTTTAAAATATCCTAGTCATTATCAATTTTTAAAATCCATATCATTTATTTAAATATTATTCATCATTGCAGTTCACTTTAAAATAAAAAAACTGTTGTATTATCAATAATTTCCATCAATAGGATTGAAATAGAATTTGAATATACGAGAGTATTGTAAAAAGAAGTAAAAGAAATAGTTATTATTATGTAAAGGGAAGAAAAAATTGAATACTATTTCATGAAACTAGTGTCAGAGATGTTAAGCAAAGATAAACAAATAAACGAAGTGAAAAAATAATAAGATTTAAAAGAGTATAAATTTTTAAATTAATAAGGACAATTATAGTATATTTTAGAGTAAAATATTTTGAAAAAGGATATATTATTAATATCTAAACTCAAATTCACTCCAAAATTAATCCATATAAAATTCCTAAATTATTACATTGAAAATAGAAGCCTATTTAAAAAAACTCAATTATAAATTTAGTGGTCTATGAGTTTTAAATATAGACTTTTGGCTTTATGATCTCGTTTAAGAAGCTAGATTAACATTCTGCTGCTAGTTTGATTATTTCTGACATTTGACTATTCATTTCACTTTTACTGCAAATTAGAACAATATGTGAAACACTTAAAATGAAGAAGACTATCCTTCTATCAAACCTATCGTCCCTAGCTTCTGCAGCTTAAATCCCCTCAGTATCTAGAATCAGAATTTTCTTGTTTTATTAAGTTTACTGATTTTTAACAGAAATCATATAGCCATAAACACCTTTTGTGCACCTGCCAGCTGCAGATTGAAATTAGGTACCAAATAAAAAGTTCAATAATAGAGATTTGCCTGAAGATTATGGGCCTATCACACTAACCACTATAATATCTTCATTACTGTTCTCATGAATTTTATCATAAACTCCATGAATAAATTGTAAATTATTTCCGTCTATTACTTCGAATGGCTGACCTTGGAGTTGCTAAAGTTTACATAGTTATTAATAAGATTCCTCATATTATACACACTTAAATTATATACATTCTTGTTTTATTAATCAATTATTATTACGAAAAAATAAATTAAAATTATTTAAAGCTTATCTTATAAAAAAAGTATCAATATTTTGAGCAACAATTACTTTTACAATATTAAATGAGTTTATTTTTGTAATAGAGAGATTTGGATTTATTATTTTTACTGGTTTAACTACTTAATAAGTAAAGTTCTCTATGAACATGCTCTTGACTGAATTGAAGCAATTCAATTTATTTGGATTTTTAGTCAACAATTTTCTACAATGAATTTATATTTTTTAAGAGCTCCTAATTTTCTCTCTCTTTTTTTGACTGAATTATAAGTTGTTACAATTAAAAATCCAAAATCTTTAAATAAAAAATTCATTAAATATAATTTTAGGTTATTATTTAGCATCATTTTATAGAAGAAATTTGCAATTTTAATTTCTAGAAGTGGAATAAAAATAGAAATTTAAAGGTTCTATATCTAATACAAAAGTTTATAATTATTTCTAAAATATTAGATATAGCACATTATTTAAAGTAGAATAAGTATAATAGATGCTTTATAATTATGTAGCATTAGCAAACCATTTGTTAATGATTTATAAAATCGTTTGGAAACAGTGTCTTCTATCTCTTAAATACTAAAATCTATCATTTAAAATACTGAATGAAATCAAAAGTACTCTAATAACTAAAAATAGTAACTTCTACTACTCAAGAATTTAAGTATTAGAAATTCATCTAATTATTTAATTTTTTTAATTTTCTAATTATTTTTCAATTTCTAGATAAATTTAAGGCAATAACTATTAGAAAAAGTATGACTTTCAAGACTTTTTTTAAAAATTAAAGAATAATAAATTTTGAAATGCTATTTAACTTAATAGTTTTGATCTATATTTATAATTAAATTCAGAAGTTATGATAATAAAAATCAAAAATATATAGGCTGATGAATCTTTGCTTACCTTCAACAAAATAAAAAAATTTCTAAGTTATTTTAAACGAAGTATGGTAATATAATAGTATATTAGTGAACAATATGCATTGAATATTCTTGAATAAGTTCTTATATTTTTGATAAAGAGACTTAAATCAAAACCCCAAAACCCCTTAATGAGGTTTATAAGTGCTTTGATTTGTAGGGAATTTGTTAGGGGTTGGGGTTATTAATTAAATGCGAGACTAAAATTACAAGCTTTTGGGGTCTATTTATGATGAAGAGTATATAGATTTAGTGTTTAAACTGCGTTATGGATGTGATATGTATAGTGAATAAGTCAAACCAGTACTGAACTATAAGTCTATTGCAATGCTCTTAAAGCGTAGTCCATCAACTGTTCGCTCTCACTGCTTGAAAGCTGTGTAATTAAAGCAACAATAGCTGAATTCTTAGCCTAAGAGGAAGTCAAAGTTTCTTTAGAAGCATATTGACTATCTTATTAATGAAAAAACTTTGAAGTATTGGGCTCACTTCTCTCTCGACTAACGAGCTATTATGTTTCACCGCCAGTTCCCTGAGTTGAAGATCTCTGCATAATCAAAGGTGTAAATCGTATCAAGAGAGTAATTGATTTCACTCTGCCATTTTACAACAACAACTTAAATTATATTTATAATTAAATGCAGAGAATTTAATAGAATAATATTAAGTTTATTCATGCTGACGAGGCTGTGTTTACCTTCAACACTTTCATCTAGAAGTCTTGGTATAAGAGGCATAGTAATATAGAAGTATATGACTAGAAAGTCAAGGTATAAACAATGGCAATTCTTGGAGGTATTAGCAAGGATGCTGGTTTAGAAACTTATGTTATTCATCTTCGCTCTATTAAGACAGAGCAGTATATTAATTCTTAGAGCAGCTGAGAGAGAAGTACCCTGAATAAGAGATTATACTGTTTGTTGATAATTTTTCAGTTCATAAGACAAAAGATACAAGGAAGAGTTATGAACAACTTAGGATAACGCCAGTGTTCAACGTACCTACAGTCCATAGTTTAATGGAATTGAATTCTACTGGGGTATACTAAAAGGTCATTATAAGAAACTG
>ARYC01009780.1:0-31315 GCA_000711775.1 Oxytricha trifallax | reverse complement strand
AGAATGTCAAGCTCAAGAGAACTTCTCATTGGAATTTTTCAAATCGTTGAATTTTACAGAGAGCTTGTCTCAGGCGAATTCGATGATTTTTAGCAAGCCACCACAGTCGTATCGTACCTCGATCGAGAGAGCGCAGCCTGAGCTAGAGAGTTACAAATAACTGAACAGGCAGCTGTTTACCAGACAAAGATTATCAAGAGTATACTTTTGCTGATGACGCCAGGTAGTTGGAATATTCAAAATCACTCGACCCTCAGAGTCCTCATAAGTCGGCTGCATGCAGTGAGTGCCCTAATGTATGCGACCTTAAGCCAACGCATGTAGAGTGCTGCCCCCAATTAGGCCAGTTTGACTGTCATAGACTAGGGTGCCAAGAATCCTGATTTAGAAGAGTTTATTCTGATACAATTTAGCACTAGAGTAGTATGAATTTCACTAAGGCGCAATGCACTTGAGCTTCGTGCTTTGGCATAAGAGTTTAGTGCCTTTGGCTACTCATGAGTATTCAGGATGCCAACTGGCATGGCGGCCCTGAGCCAACGTTATCTGGACAGCAGGCTTTCTTGAGAGAATTGCTGGGACTCGCCCCCTGATCGCTTAAATTGAGTAATAGGTTGCGTTGTGCTCCTTCCCTACATATGGTGTGAACAACTAAGGCTGGAATCTTACCTTAGTAGAGGTGCTGAGACATCCGTGGTGGGATCCAAGAAATTTCCCATGGTTTAGTAATGTGTCGAATCATCGTGAGACCCTCCAATATGGCGCCCGCCATCTTCCCTCCAAAACTACAATCCCCATTCAAGGTCTCGTCCACTAATGTCGAATAAGAGAGCGTGGAGCGCGAGCCAAGAATAATGCTGACCACTCGTCAGAGTGCTCCCCGGCTTCTATTAGATGTCTAAATGTTGCTCAAGAGATTGCCAAAGCGCTGTTGGAAAGATGTCTTGGTGAGCAGGGGATCGACGAACTCAAGATTTTCGAGCAGCAGATCCTCTGAGGGGTCCTCCAGCAACTATGGGTCGTCTTGCTCGCATGGTGAGTTGTCAATATCGAGTAGTAGGGGGTTCATCTGTTGGATTCGTGTCTTTCTTAAGGATTCTAAAGTATTATTATAGAGGGGTAGCAGTTTATAATAATTAAATTCCGAATTTCGTCATTTTGGTTGCTTTAGTAGAATAGCCTCTAATACTACTACTACTACTACTACTACTACTACAGGACCCTCTAATAAATTACTAAAGCAACCAAATTGAATTATAATAATATTTAAATCTTAATTAATTTAATAAGTCACCCAAATCTTGTAAATAACAGCATTGGGGTTTTAACAATATATAGTTTATCAGTTTTCAAAATAACTTTCTGTCATTTATTTTATAATTTTTCTAGTTTGATCTATAGGTTCTAAAGTATATAATTATTAGGTTGTAAATTTCAAATCAACCCACATATAGAATATTACAAAATAAAAATTTTAGATGTGTTTATGACACTTTAATTAATAATAGAGTAAATTAAAGCTCTATTTCAGAAGTTTGTTTAAGCTTCTGCGAATTTTCTCAACGTATCTTTACAGGGTTAACTTCCTATAAGATGCTCATATTTAATACTAAGATTTTAAACTATAGGATCCAGAAGTCTATAAATTAAAACTTGAAATTCATTATTTTAGGAATACATTTGATTTGGGAAAATTATTAATAAATTATTTAATTAATTATATTTTAAATTCTAGGCAGCTAACTTTCTGGAAACCTCTACAATATGGTACTTGTTCGATAGAGAATTCAAAATTAGCTGGACTTTAATATTAGTAGTACCTTTCTATAGTATCTCTGGAGCGAGATAGCACGACTTTAATTTTGGCATCAAATTCAACTAAACAAATCACCCAAAATTAAAGTTGATTTATCTCTCTTCAGGGATGTGTTAGAGGGGTATCGGTAATAGTAGAGTCCAGCTGATTTTTAATTCTCTATCGTACAAGCACCATATTGTATAGGTTTCTAGAGAGTTAACTGCCACGAATTTTAATTATTATTTATTTCTTTTTAATTATTTTCCCAAATCAAATGTATTCTTACAATAATAGTAAGAGGAACAACGATGGAATCAATGAGTGCTACAATGAAAAGGGTTGAGGTTCAAGAAATTTTCACAAGATTCAGAAGTAAGGACGACTTCTTTCGATTCCTCACTTAACATGCCAATCTATTTTTAATTTTCTTTGTGTTTTTAAATGTTTTTTGAAATTACCACCATTCATTTTTAAGTTCTTTAAACTCAGTGATAAATTTAAAGTTTCTACCCTTTTTTAACCATTAAACAGTATATATATATATACGTTTGATATTTGGTTTTTGATTCTCTGCCTATTATTAAATTCTTTGGCTTCTTCTGACTTTTTTTGAGATTTATTTCTCCGTCTAAACTTGAAGTCTATATAAAATACTTATTATCACTAGAACTTTCCAGAAGAATAAATCTGCTGGAAACATGACATCATCGTTTATCAAGGAGCAAATCGCTTCACATATACCTATGAAGAATAGATTTTCTGTACAATCCCCCCTCATTAGACAACCTCTTCATTTTTTATGCTACTAATTTTTCTTAAACAAAGGAAGCTCTCTTAGTTACTCCTTCAATTACTTATAGAGGGATAAAAAAGCAATAATATAAGTTTATATACTTTTACTATGAAATTCTAGTAAATGTAAAAGATTATTGGAACATACCACTATCAGATTTATGCCAAGCTTAACCTCCAATGCCCTCTTTTAAGACAGAGACCATGTCCACGAAGGCAAATGGTGAACATGAAGAAATGGGACTAAAGGGACTTAATAGGGGAAAAAACTCAAAATAGATATGATCAAGATATAGATATTCGCAAATCTATTGAATTAGTACGCAGGGACAGAGGCAAGTAACTTAAAGCATTGTAAACTAAATTTTTATCGCTTATTTCTTATTTAATAAGGAAATGAGTGAGTAGGTTACTTGGTTGTCTTGATATGGTTAGGACAGAATCTTTGAGAATGTTTCTATTACGATCGTTAACTAAGAACTCTCTCACATGTTTCATGATAAGCTCAAATTTTAATATATTCAATCACCTTTAATCTCCAATTATATTAAAGAGTTGCATGCCATTTAATGTTGAAAATTATTATAAAATTATCAGATATGTTTTCAATTAATAGCTTATTAAATTGCTCATCAAGTAAAAATTATTAAGGTAAATAAAATAGAATTTTAAAATACATTCTATATAATTGTATCTTTATTTTAATTTTTGATAATTAATATGAAATTTAATTTTTATTTTTATCAGTTATATGTTTAAATTTAAAGAAAGCCAATTTAATCATATATTTTTGATTTATATAATTTTTATCAATACTATCTAATTTGATTTTATTCCTAATGAAATATTCTTAACTTCATATTGTTAATCCCCATCATTTTCATCCTAATCATTGATTTAATTATACATTTCTGGTAATATTTCTCCAAATAAATTTATTCAAGCAGTAATATTTGCTATTATTCAGTTAATCCAGCAAACTCTTACATTTGCTTGTCATAATCTTCATCAGGATAGTCATTATTGTCCTGATCCTTTTAATCCACATAATTTTATTTTTTTATGACTACCGAACTTATCGATGCGAGGGTTGTTAAATTTACTGAGGCTAAGCTTGATTCAATTCTTTTTCCAATGTCTTTTCCTATGACTTCTTCGATAGTAACGTTTATTAATCTTGTTCATCATTATCATTTGAATCCTTATTTTGTTAATCGTATTTGCAGTTTGTGTTGCCCATCTAGCTTGACTTTAATTACCTATTTCTTTGCTTAATTCAGCAGTTTTTTGACTTTGTCATCTTGCTGACTTTATAGATCCTTGTCATCTATTTCCTCATACTCAGTATCGTAGTCAATGTAGCTGGTATTGAATTGCTATTCTGTGGGTCTTAATCCTTATATTCTACATTTATTTTAGGCTTTCTATTGATTTACGATGCAATTTTTTTTATTAATCTTCAAATTCTTATTCTTAATCTTATTTATAGTCTTCTTCATAAAATTTTCATCAGAGATATTCTTTTTATATTGTTTCAGCTTAGATGATACATCATTTTATGTTCTTTTCTATCATTAGCCTAGATTTAATATTGTCCTTTAAAGTATCAATCATTTTGAACTATTTTTATTGGTTATTTTACCTATTGCTCGACATAAAAATCCTTCATCTTCATGATCATCGTCCTCATCTCTATACATTTTATTTGTTTTTGCTTATCTTTGAGTATCTTGCTTGCTTTAACTATCCAAGGATTGTTAACTATTAATTTAAAGCATTTTCAAACAATCGTCATACTGTTGTATCTCAATAGCATTTTGTTCGTATTCATTATCATCATCTTCCTCCTTCTTATAATTTTCACTCTTATCATTTATTTTTTTCTTTCTACTTATTGTTTTATCTATATGTTAGTACTTTATATTTTATAGAGCATTTTTTGTTGATGAATTCTGAGATTATTTATATCTTGGAACTTAAGAATCAACTTAAAATCTTTCATCATCTTTTTTAGCGAGTTAAATTGCCAAATTTTTAGCATTTAATGATTATTAACATTCTCCATTGATAAAGCTAAAATTTTTGTTGTTCTTTGCAGTGATTGATTTATCTTATTATTAACAAAGCATTACTTGCTGCCTCTAAGGTAAAAATGTAGAAACTCCAAGTTTTTTTGCTTGGTTTTGGTTCGGGATGTATATTCTTAGACTTCTAGGCATCTTGCAATTTCTCCACTATTGAAGCTATTTCTTATAAATCTTAATCATAATTATCATATTCCTAAGTAGTTTATATTCTATTTCACTTGACAGATGAATTACTACCTTAAATATTGTTTTTGGAAGATTGAATGTTGTCAGTGATGACTTGAGAATCTCGTATAATTCCTATGTCATCTACAATACAGTTAGAGATCTCTTTTATTTTAATTGAGGATTAATTAATTCCTGTTTAAAAAAGAATTCTATGGAGATGTTTAGTAGGGCTAGACTTCAAAGTCATCATTTATATCGTCTTAAAATATTTTAGACTTATTATTTAGATTGTTTGCTTGATGGTTTAACTTCTTGAGATTGATCGATTTAATTCACAACTTAGTGTTACTACTCTGAGTTTTGCTTTAATGATTGCTTAAAGTCACTAATATTTTTCGTTAACTATTGAGTCTTTAATAGATGAACTTTCATTATAGTCATTCTTGTTTCCAGTAAATGATTTTTTGCTTTTTGTTTACTCTAAAGTATATTTTTACTTAGCATTGATATATAGATAACTTATTACTAAAGTTATGTTTATTGCTACATAATGATAGATTATTCACTTATATCTTTTTATTCACTTCTAATTATGATAATATTTTTAGTCTATCTCTTGAGTAACCTTATTTCTAATATAGTTGTTTTCTTATGTGGCTAATTTTTTATTAAAATTACAGTTTTAGGAAACTGCACTCCTTAGACAGTTTATATATAGAGAATTAGCTGATTTCTAAATAAATTAAAAATTATTTATTGCATTTTCATAATATATGGCATCCCAAGCCAAGATGTGAGACCAACTAAATTCAATAATACTTCTGGTTTTTTCATAATTCTTTTAGTATGCTCCTGTAGGCGTCCTAGTAGAGTTTATTAAATTTACTACAATTTTGAATTTTCTGTAAATTAGTGCCTGCATTCTTATGACTAACTGCAACTTTTTTTTCTTCATTCTGTGCGAGTAAAGTCTATTAATCTTTGTCCTTGCTATTTAAGGCTTTTTATGGGGAATTATTTTGATTGTTTTTCTTAACATTTACGAAATACTATTTCATCTTGATGTCACTTAAGTTTTCTTGCCTTATGTTGATTTTATATCCCACCAAAGATACAATTTTCTACTGGAAAAAAAAATTGAACATATAAATCTTATAATATTATCCTATAAGTAGTTTTATTGGCTTCTTAATCTGCTCTTAGTCTATTTTTCTTATCAGTTTCATTTTTCCCACTTTTTTCATCTTCTCTTCATTGCTATATCCACCTCTCTTCTCATCTTATGCAATTTTCCTTACTAATCTCTATCTCTTTATTAAGTCATTTCTCATTATGGCGCTCTCCTTTACCTTCAACTTTTTAATCTTATTTTCTAGGATATTGAAAAACATTTCGGTTTGATTCATCCTACGCTGTGAGATTAACATTTCTATGCTTCAAATGCCATGTTCAATCTCTGTGCTATTTTTTTGAATTTGTCTTTGGAAAAGCGTAGCTCTGTTATTCATCATTATTAAGTTACTTTTTATTTAATACAACAAGTCAGGATTGATTATTTAAAAGGATCATTATTTTTAAATTAGTAGTGAGTATCGATAATCTATGTACACCTATAATGTTTTAGTGAACATGGTAGAGATACTTAGATTTTACGATTAAATGTAACTGATATTTAGATTTTGATTTTTCATTGTCATAGGTTGCTTGAGATTACCATTCATTTGATATTAATCACCTCAAATTCCGGAGTGTCGTTTGATAGATACTCAAAATTTATTGAGAATAATTCAAATTTACTTTCTGAACCTTCCTCACTCTTTTATTAATCGTAATTATAACTATTAATTACATTGAATTAAAAATTATAATTCTTGATTCTGATGAGATCTTATATGGCTTTTAGATCCATAGCTAGAAGTGTCTTAGTTTCCTTAATCTTCTCTAAAGTACAGATACCTATTATTCATATTCATGATTACTGTTCATACTTTTATCCTCCTTATTTTATTATAAGTTGAGTCTATGTTGCTTGCCATCAATCTGTTACCAATAATGAGTATTTTGATTGGTGGTAAATATTATCATTATCTTTTTTCATTATCAGAATGATGTGTAATTTCAGCCGAATTCATGAGGTCATCCATTGAAGCAGTGAACCTAACATTCTTACTGTTCATTCAATCGCTCTTATTGCTGCTTTATTGAATTTTAATATAAATTTATTTCATTAATTCACATTTAATGAGATAAAGGAATTGGCCTATTTAAAAGGGAAAATTAAAATAGGAGTGTAAGAGATTATAAAAATCTGATTAGAAATCTAAAGAACTCGTTTTAATTAATGTTTAGATTATTATCAATGAACAATTTACAAATATTTTAGATATTTGAGAAATTCAAATCTCTCTTTAAAGTGCAAGCAATTTTTTAAAGAAAACTTGAATATTTATAACATTAATGATTTATCAATGATTTGTAGTATCTAAAGTGAACTGTGAATTCTTTTAAATCAAAGTAAACCTGTGAAAATGGACTTTTTAATTTGAATATGTAAGAATAATACTAATAACAAGGAGTGACTAGAGATCTCTAAATCCTAAAAGTAAGAATCATATTAATATTTAATTATCATTCTTTATAGTTTACATGCTAACAACTTCAATAAAAGAATGTGTAACTGCAAATAAATTTCTACCAGACCTGATTAGCTTTCTAATCAATAATTTATTTAACTTATATTTATTATTAATGAGTGTTCTAATGCGATTTAGATCAGTAAAAGTTGGCTTTGGTGAATAAGCATGTCAATATTTTATTCTAGATTTTTGCACTCATAATTTACAATCAATTTAAAATATTAATAACAAAAATTATTAGCCAAGTTATGTCTTTCAATTTTTCGTTACGCCCTCTGAATTCATAGCCATCCTTTTATAGTCATGTAATTATGATAATCCATAACTTTAATTATAGTAAAAAGTAAGATAACTAAGGATACAAATTTATAGCTTAAGTTGGAGTTCACATGTTAATTAAAATATTCAAATTCATACTATGGAAACGAACTATATATACTTTCCTAAACGACGCTATCGAAAAAAACAAATTGACATTCTTTAAGCCAGATGTCTACAGAAATTCAAAGACAAGCTTTGTCATAATCTTTCAGGATCTAGAGATATTTTATAAAAAATATGTTCCTTATCATCAGATAAATCTAAGTCAGATTATTCAGATAATGATACTGTAGTAGATAATGCAGATTTTTAATATAACTCAGTCTACGAGGGGTAAAATTCCGGAGTTTAATCAACTTAGATGAGCTATGGATATTGCTGCGAATAAAGCAGTAAGAATTTGCTTTCTAAATCTATTAAAATTTTCTTAAAAATGACAAAGTGAGTGGATTGATATAGTTTTTTTTGCAATATGTATGATTATAGTTTATTGAGGCCGATCCTGCCAAAGATAATATAAAGCAGTAAGAATTTTAGAATGAGGAAAAATGAATGAAATCTAAAAATAAATATAGATTGTGCCAGCATTGAAAGGAAGCAGAAGATCTCCTAATACAGAAGAATTGCCTAAAATTTCATATATAAAGGGAGAAACCCTAACAGCATATTCAATATTCAAGACTAAAATAAGGACTAAAAGACGATCAAATTTTCAAATAGAGTAAGCAGCCACAGATTATGAAACATAATTAAGGAATAAGTCACCCTGGGTAACTGATGAAAAAATTTATTATAATTTTACCTAAACTAATATAGATATTTAGTCAAGCAAATTGATTCAATTGTTGATAATTAAAGATAAGGTCAGTGAAAATGTATTTGAAAGGGAATATCATTGCTAATAACTTATATGCTTTGATATATAAATTCAATAAAATACAGTATACATATTATGAAAAGGGATTCATTTAATTAAAATAAATTGTTGAAATTCTTAATGATAAATCTTTTAAAAGCCCAGATTATAACTAAAAATAAGGAGTTAAATTAATAAATGATGAATATCATTCAATAATTTAATATTAGATGTTTTGTTATCCTGAATAACTTGAGTATCAACTGATTAGAAATCATCATCCACATCTCGTACTTTATTTTTCTTGCTCCTATCAACTTATTTTCTACCATTCTCCTCTTATTTATCTTACTCAATTCAAGTGGTTTATTTTGTTATTATTCATAATCAACCTACTTTTACTTTTTTCTTATTCTTTTCTCGCTTTTTAATCAGTCTAAAGTCTTCTAGTTTTTATCAACTTTATAGATCTATGATAAATTTATAGCAGGAAGATTACATTATTTCTGAAGCAACTAAGTCTGTGAAGTGTTGGCATAATTAGAATGAAACTGAATAAATCATCAAATGATTGTGTTCAAGAACCTGTAGAACAATACTTTTGATGGCATGTGCTCCACACTCATCAATCTATAGTTAATATAGAGGTGAGCAGTCATTTTAATAAATCTAAATGTATAGATGCAGACTACTAGAGTGTCCAAAATTAATAAGTACCAGCCTTTATGTTCGTTATACATCACAGAATACACTAGTTTAACCAATCATCACAGGGGCCTAGTGCATATAATATGTATTTCATTGCAATTCTATCATATTCCTTAGTGGCTCTCTAAAATTAAGACTCTTTATCTTCCAGTTTAAAGAAATGGTATTATCAATCCTTATGAACTAAGGCTTTTTTATCTTCCAAAAGTCTAATATTATTCCAAAGCATTCGATGCTAAAATTATATAGGAACTTTCTTTATCAAACAAGCAAAAGAAGATCACTATACAGCAACCATTTTACATATGTAAAGTTTTAATGAGATACTTATAATTGAATTTTTGCTCAACCAGAGATTAATATCGTTTTTAATGGCTACAACTTCAAAAATAGAGTGTAAGAGCGACTCTATAATTGTTACTGAAAGTAAGATGAAATCGGTTCAAATGCCATTCTATTCATTACATCCATGTCTGCACTTACAATACCCTACTCATTTAATTTATTGTGCAATTTTTCAAATTACATTTATATGATAAAGTTATTTTGGGAGAAGGCATTGAAGTGCAAAGTCAAATTTAACTAATTTAAAGTATCATTGACTATTATCAAGTCCTTTTTTAGTATCAAATCTATAATATAATATAGTATTAAAGACTATTAAAAAATAGATCATTTCATGATTAATTACTTAGGTTCATTATAGTAGTTGGTGTTCATTTCGTAATAAGATTTTATGTTTTTGGCAATAAAAGACATGGAATATACCCTAATTGATCCAAAAAAAACCTATATAAATTAAAAATATATTTTTAACAAGAAATTATATTTTAGGAATTCATTATATTTGGGGTAATTAAATTAAATTAAAATAAATTAAATTTTAATTACCTTCAAATATATTTTTAGAAAATGTCCCAAAACCTTGGATATATTATTCTCTGAATAAATCTATAAAAGACGGTGGCTGTTATCGTAGAATAAATTTATCTCTACGTCCAAGATAGAAAAACACCTTTTACTATTTTTGTGAATTAACTCAAAATCTAAATATCTCACTTCCTGTGAAAATTCAGGAATATTGCCAATAGTATAGTCCAGCTAAAATTGCGGGATCTACCGCAGGATATATTTATTTTTGAATTCTTTCTCAATCTGGGAATCATAACTGCTATTATTTTAATAATAAAAAAAAATATTATTTAATTTAATTTTCCCAAATCGATAGTAATCCTTCAATAATGAAAGATATAATTCCTTCTTTTTGTATTAATAGTAAGTCTTTTCTTTTCTTCTTCTTTGGCTGGTTGCTATTTTACATTTAATGGCACTGGATTATCATCTAGTAAATTTTTGATTACTCTAGTGAATTTTTGCCTCTGTAGTTTCGATGAAGCAAGACGAGAAATAATCCGTCATGTTGGGTTCATTTAGTGAACAAGCTAATAAATTTGCTTCTAGGTGATTGAGATCAATATGTAAGAGTCCCATTCTTGCAAAGTCTGCTAATTTTTCTTATTCCTCATCATTAAAATATGAAAGTAGTTGTCCCTCGTCTTCTTCAAGACTTTAATCACTGGTGTTAGTGAAATGGGGGAGTAGGTTAGGTTGACTTATTGTTAAGTAGGAGAATGTCTCATCTATGTGTTAGAGTTACTATTCCTTTAGGTGCATCCTATTAACTTTATAAGTTAATAATATATGTATCAATGCCATTCTCTGATTAAACTTTATATGCTCTTGGCAATGTCTTTGCTCTAATTCTCCTCTGCAATTTCTCATTAGTAGTAATTTCAACATAGCTGTCTTAGCTATTTAAGGTGCCTCCAATATCTCCACAATATTTATATCATTTACTCCTTTTATGTAAAATGTATGTCTGTTAGTCATTTACCTTTGTAATCAAAGAATAAGATTTTTGCGGAGATATTCATTCACAGGAATTGTCACATTCAAATGCTTATCATTAGCTCCTGAATATTCATAGTATACATATTTCTCACTCCATGCTGGTTATTTATCTTTGATGCGCTCTCTCTAGAAAAAAATTCATAGGGATTGAGAAAACTCAAGTAGACGTAGAAATCAAATTTGATCATGATGCCTCATTATGCTCTAAAATCCTCCCTTTGAAGAAAGGCTCATAGTTGGCTCTAAACATGTTATCTACTGATAAATTTCCTAAAAGAGAAGGTAACTCCATTAATTGGTTTATTAAAGGGTTGTCAGTTGAGAAATATTGGACAGCAGTCTGCATTGGCATCATCATTCAACTCATTTATTAAATTAAGAAGCTTCCCTATTTGCTGACTATTCTCCTTATCTCTAGTACTTAGGAGATTAGCTTTTTAATACATATTTAAAAAATTATAATATTTTGGCATTACATCAAAAATTCTGAAATTATTAAATTATTTTTATAGGATCAAAATGTTTACTCAATCATGTTTCTTTAATATTTTTATTACATCTCTTAAAGTTTTAGTGTAAAAGTCATCCTCATTAAGTTACTAGTTAATCAATGACTAGCTAGTATATCTCCATACTTAATTTTCAGTTTAATATCATGCAGATCTTTCAACGAATAGTTTAAGTAGTAAAGTATAATGGGAATCATATTTATTCATTTAGTTTGGCTTAGCTAATAGCAAATCGACTCTTAGTTGTCTTTTTACGTTACTAATGCCTAACTGAATCTAGATTAGAAAGTTTTTTATAATCAAAGTAAAATAATCTGCGTGTATTTTGTATCCATCGTACTTATCTAGAATGTTTACAATGTTTATATGTAAGTGGTTTTATACTTTTTTATATAATATTTATCTTTTCAATTACATGTCTCTTAGGAAGGTGTTCTTCTCAAAAGTTTAATATAAATTCTAAGACATACCAAAATAGTTTAATATAAACATTAAAACTTTTTAAACAGTATTTTAGTGAATAAATGCACTCATATCAGTAAAACATAATCATTTAAAGAATTTAACTGAAATTTCATGCTATATTTCTTAACACAACTAAGAAAATACTTTTGAATAAGTGGTACCACTCTGCCTCCTCAAATAATAGTTCATAATGGCTCTTATAAAATACTATTCGTCTTATTTTAAAATCTAAGCTTTAGTTCATCAATATACTCTCAATTTCTTGCAGAAACACCAAACTCCCAAGTTTAGTTTAAATCAAATAGATTTCTTGCAATTTGACAAGATCAGGAACTTTCAAATCTTTCTTTTCATGATATGGTCATCAGCACTAAGCCAATAATCCTTGTGAGTCCTCAGGAATTTCAGAGAGTTGGCACATAAATAATATCTTCACATTTCAGGAAATAGAAACTTAAGTTGTCTATTATTCAACAAAGTTTCTGTGAATTTATAATCAGGATGTGTACTGGCTTGTTTGAGAGAAATTATGATTAAATTATTAAGCTATTGTTTTTCATAAGAATTTCTTTACAGATAATGTAATTTAAGATCGTTTTAAGTTAGAATTTTTTATATATCTTGCTGTATAACCTAATTACTCTATGCTTGATAATAAATATTAAATAATCAAAATAATTTAAATTAAATTTATATAGAAAATATAGTTAATGACATACGATTTTCTTCTTTAAATTATATCAATAGTTCAATCCCAACCTATTATAAATCTTCACTTAGCTTCTCATTACTCAAAACATTTGTAGTTATGATTTTATCAATTTAAATCGAGATGAGTTTTTTTTTCCAATCTTCAAGCCTCATTAGCGACACTGTTTTCTACAAGATTTCGATCAATTATTCATTCCATTTAATGCCCTCCAACCAACTTGTTCTAATTATAAATTTTATGTCAACTGGGTAATTTGATTTTGAAGAAATCTCTCATATTAATATTATTTATTAAGGTAGGTTTCATGGATTTGATGAATAATGATACTTTACTTTACATGAATTTTCTTCATTTCTTCACTAAAAATATATGTTCAGCCATAATTCATGCTTTTGTGTTTTGTAAGAAATGCCAAAATCTTTATTCTTATCTCCTTTGAAGTCAGCAATATCTTATTTATAATTTCATTTGAGAACATAAAATAATCCATGTATTTTATAACATGACCCTATAGTGCCTTCTATTCTTTATTTAAACTTCTTAATCAAAGATTTTAAGATCTTTTATGAGTGTAGAAAGAAGTTTACATAATATATAAAGAGTCAAACCTGCTGAAATTTTCTATGACTTTATACATTAATTCCTTTTATAAGTCACTACAGGACACTTTAAAGATATCCTTTACAAGTTCAATAAAAGATTGTTAAAAATGTGAGATATAATAAATAAAAATATAATAAATATAACTATTTTTGCATTGAGAAAGAGTATTGAGCATAATTTTCATTAATAATCTTAGCAGTATCTGTAATAGCTTAACCTTAAAATAAACACATATTCAGATTTTAATACTACTACTTTAGTCTACAATTTTTATTATCATTATTTCTCCTCGTATTTAGCCTCTAATCTATTATAGTCACTCTTGAGTAATCTTTCTACTTTCTTCTTCATGTATTAAAATTTTTGCAATATTTTTAGAAATCGTATTATTTTCTTAGAATTCCGCTTTGTGAATATCTTTTAGTTTATAAGCTTTTCCATAAATATTTTGAAGAATCTCGCACCTGGATACATTATCATGTAATAATAGAATAGGATTTAAAATTTAATGGATATATAGTGAAAAACAAATAATAAAAACCAAATATTAAACATAAGTTCAGGCGGTAAGCACTTAAGCCTTTACATCCTTTGATCAGAGTTCGAATCACACGAAAACTTTATTTTTAATTTACAGTCTAGTTAATAAATTTTAAAACAATTAAATTCATAATTTTGATTTGTAAATATTCTACAACCACCCTTATACAGATGATTTTACTCTTTTATTTCTATCTGGATCATTCAACTGACTTTCAAAAGCTTACATATTAATGGAATGTAGCTTTTATACTAGTCACTTATGACATCTTTACACTTGGGCAGTCATAATAAGCCTAATATTTGCGCAAAATGATTAAGCATTAAAGCGAGATTATATTTGATTAGATCTGATAAGTTATACTTTGTTTTTTTGATTTCCTTGTTTTATATATTTAAGATTTATTTTAAATTATTCTAAGTGGATAGGTGTTGATCTTTTTACGGATTTAATTGAGTTGTTACATATCAGGGCTAAGCTCCTTATTAAGCATTGAGATATATTTTATGTTTTTTATTGTGAAATAAAGCAAATCAACTTTAAATTTCTTCTTTTTTCAAGGATTGCATCAGACACAACATCCTTTTTTTTAATCCGAATGATGTAGTCTTTACCAAATTAACGTAAAAGAAAAACTTTTTTGAATTTAAATGCGATAGCTACAATTGTTTATGCATAAAATAAACCTAAACAATTTATTTTATATAATTAAATTACTATATATTAATTGAAAATTATAAATTTATTATACAGAAGAGTATGCAATTTCTTTTTTTAATTTCCGATCAATCTTGGATTGAACCAAAATGAAATGATTCAGTCGAAGCAGAATCAAGATAGTATAAAAATGCAATCTCCGCATAAATGATATCATCTTTAAAATTTTTGTTTTGGAAGAAAAGTAAAAATACTGAGATATGGAGATTCTAATGTTTCAAATCAAAAATATGTTTAAGGAGCTCAATGCAAAACTACATAAATTATACAGATATTCACGATCATTTAATGCTATTATTTGTATGTTTATAACCTTCCAGTCTATTTGGAAATCTTAATGTAAGTTCTAATTAATCAAAAGCGGAAGTAAAGAAATAGATAATAATAGTAGCAAAAAACGCAATCAAATTTCAATATATTATTCGCTGGAATTAATACAGCTCAACCAAAGTAGATCGAGCAAAAACAACATTGGTGATACAGGAATGGATCTTTTCTCTCAGCTTAATTTAAGTTCAAAGAGTAGCTCTACAGCTTCGATCCTTATCTGATCCTTACGTAGCAAAAAATGATTCTTGTTCTTTCCTATAGGGTACAGCTTTTAAAACGCCGGCTATCTGATTCAACCATAAAACTAATAAATGAAAGGCTAGAGTTTTGAAGATGACTCTTCAGTTTTCTATTTCAATTAGAACTAAAATATAGCCAATAATACGATAATTTATCCAATGTTAACAATTCATATTACTTAATCCAATATGATTCTATACCTACTACTTAATCAAATCTTCCTATTAATCTTATCCCGATGGTAGAGTGCCTTCAGTAAATACCTTTTAGGTTCATAATCTTGATAAGCATAGAAACCATTTCTCGAAAGCAAACATAAATAAGGATCATTCAATATCTTCAATTAACAATATTAGCATACATCAGCAAAGCTTCAAAGAGTTTGATAGGCCAATTCAATTGTTACTTGAGTAAGCCACCTTTAGTTAGCAGTCCAATATAAAAATGTTAATCCAATCTTAAGTAATTGTGTAACAAGTTCTAATATCTGGGCATTCCAACCAGTGAGCTCCATAAAAAATTATATAAATAATTATGGTTTAAATACTTTATGTGGGGCTTATGTATCACCAATGAGCGTAAGTCAAAGTGTTGGATATAATGACTAAGAAAGATCGGATGCGACAAGAGATTTAGACAAGGGTGGATTAGATGAAACTTGGAGTAAATCGATAAATCTAAAGATATCATTGAAGATAGAATAAACAGCATTAAGATTCATATAATTTAAGATACAGTGAAACAGCAAAATATCTCAGATTAAATTGCTAACTTGGATAAGGATTAAGAGATATTGCAGCTTAAAATAGATGATACTTTCTATCAATAATAAAGAGCTTTCGAGAATGAGGACTGTATAGATGCAGAAAAATTAAATATGAGAATCACTTAACAAAGAATTTAATTCAATCCCAAAAAATCTTAGATAAAAAGTTGGATGGACTACATGATGCAGGAAACAAGAAGAGTGACAAAAACATAGAATTAAGCAATTTGATACATAGATCACTTGAGAAAATGAGTGAACAAAAGGAGAAGCAGCTTGAAGTTATTCGTCAATTCGAGGAATCAGTAGGTAATGCTGTTAAAGAAAAGAATAAGTGTTTGTACTATGAAAGCATGATGAGATTAACAAAGATATCAATAATTAAAATGATAGAGTTAATGAAATACTGTAGATCATCGAAGATAAAGTATTTGAGAATACTAGGAGATAGCAAGTGGAAGAAAACTTATTGATAGTAATGTTGAGTAGATTGATAAGAAAATAGAAGAAATTGAGATCTTGCTGCAAAGGAAAAAGAATGAAAAAGAGCACCTACTGACTCAGAGATAGCAATATGAAAGAGGAATTGATAAAAGCATGGCCAAATACCTGGATAAAAACTTAAAGCATGAGAAGCAATTAGAAGAAAAAATATAAAGATGAAAAAATGTGAAAGATCTTGAAGATTTTAAAAGAGGACAAGGTGATCCCTCTGAATACGAGAAGACTTACAAAGCAAGACTGGAATTTTTATAGAAGGCAGGCACTGAGATGTATGAAAAAATTTGAAAAACAATTAAAGAAGAGTGCGGAGAACTTGGATGGCCCCCTGCTGAGAAAGATAGCTGCAAAGACTGAGATTTTAAAATGAAGCAATAAATTAAGCAAATTAAGATCAAGAAAAATAACTCGATCGCTTTCAAGGAATATCTTAGTGAGAAGTAAGCAAAAATAAGTGTTGAGGTTGAATATCTTAATAGCGTAGATAAGTGGTTTCGAGAAAAAATAACTAAGTAGAATTAGAGAAGAAAAGGCCGTTGTAGCTAAGTAGTTTTGTGAAGCCTCAAAAGCTCAATCTGAAATTAAGGAATATACTTTATAGTTTGAGGATGCTCAATAGAATGTAGGAAACTATTTAAAAGAAAAGAAAATGATTAATAAAGATATAGACAATGAGAAGATGAAACTAAGATTTTCGAAGTCAACTTAGAGAGTTCAAAGAATAATACGAAAAAGCATAGCTATAACTATTAATTAAACCATCGCAAGGAAGATATAATGGATCTCTTATAAAGTTTAAAGCAAAAGATTGATGTTAGAACAAATAGAAGAAGGCTTAAATTTTTGAAAATGAATTGCTTAAAATTGATCATGAAACATCATTTGAGCTCTAAATAAATACGGAGAGTTCAATATAAGAAAAGGAGGTATTTCAATTTAATAATAGTATTATTAGCTTACAAACAGCTCATAATCATCCAAGGACTAAGTTCCTTAATGGTGACTTATATGATAGCTGTAGAGAAAAGCAGCATGAACCCTTTAAACACTTCAACTTCTACAGATAAGTAAAACTAAATGAATCGAAGGATGAGTCATCCTTTTAAGACCAAAAGGAAGAGCAACATTATCAGAAAGGATCTAAGCAGCTAATTATAGCATACATAGATTCCAATGAATAAAAGATTACCTGAGATTGACGGTTTAATTGAAGAAGCAGCAAATAATGGAAAATATGATCAAGCAGAAAAGTACTAAAATGAAATAGATGTCATTTAAAAATACATCTGAAAGACTCAGAATTGAATTGTAAATGCCTCAAACTATATTGATCCAATACTAAGAAGTGAAGGATGAAAAACCAGCAACAATAATAAAATCCATATAAATCACCAAATTTTGGTATCAATTTTGAGGAATATAATAATCCACATTATTCATTAACTTCTCTATATTGTTAAAACCTCAATTATTAGTGAAAGCAAGCATTAAAAATTCAACAAAGTAAGAAGAGTAAATTAAATAATTGATGGGGAGGAGGTATAAGAAGCGATGTCTGAACCTGCTTCTTACAGTCCACCTGCACTACTACACTTATTTAGTTAATTAAATATAAAAAACTAAACTAACCCTGCACCTACTGATGCTTATTCTCCTCCATTAAAAGAAGAAGAGCATAACTAATCCAATTCAATTGATGTTTGAATTATTTAAGAATTTTAATATTACTTTTGATGAGGTTAACAAGAGTTAAGATTAAATTAAGACTGATAAATAAAACAAATCGCATGATTAATTATAGATCAAGGAATAACAGATGCAAATATTTTTAAGATATAAATTATGATAATATCAATAAGAAAGTTGATAATTATGTAAATATCGACCTATAGGACCAAATTTAATAACAAAATGATGAAATAAATTATCAAATTTAAGTTGAAGCATAAATCGATACTAATATTACTGACAATCAATAGCAACAATTAGTGGAGAGTGAAGGAAATAAACAAGAAGAGAAGATAAATTTATATAACCCTCCAAAACCTATTCGCCAATCTTAGTCAAAGTGATTATATATATATTCATTACTACTTTCCCTTGTTTTATAATAATCATAAAGTAAGAGAATATAATATTTATTAATTCGGAATATTTATTAAATCAAACGAGGGTTTTCTTTTCGGAAATAAGTCCAGGGTTTCATCTTCTGTCATTAAAGTCTTATTTAAATTAGTCTAATTTCTCATTTTGCCTTTGTTCAATATTTCATTAACTAGGTTTATTCGAGGCAAGAAATAAGAAGAGCACGTCCAACAGCAATAAAAAAATGCTAAAGACAGCATGTCTAATCGTAGGTAGAGGTAATAGTCAGAATATATCATAGTAGCAGCAATAGTAATAGCAGAATTATCTGAGCACCTCCTCTACTAATCAATAAACTAATACAGGATTAAACATTAACAACTCCCTTAACTCAATAGCTTAATCTCAAATCAAAATTTAATCAAAAAATAGGTAAAATCATAGTAATACAGGAATAAACAGTAATAATTAATGATTTTATTCACTGGTTGATAAATATGATATTAATCTAAAGAAGCCACGGTCATAGATTAAATCAATATATTGCTAATTAATTTTAGCCATTAAGTCCTTATTAAACTTCCATCTAAGGGCAATCAAATATTTATTAATATTATTATAAATTACGATAATAAATTTGATGTAAGATTGTAATGAGTTTCGAACTATATGACTAAGAATTTGAAGGAGATGAATAATAGTCAAATATTTCTAAGGAGTTTCTTAAGTATGTATTTAAATGAATTTTTAAAAGTAAAGTTATTTATATATATATATATAGCAAAATAATAATTAATTTATTATTATCAATAAATTTATTAGAACAATTAGACTGGCTTAAATTCTTAATTATTGATAAAAATAAAATAGAAATTGATCATGTCTGTGATTTTAAATCATATAAAATTAATTGTTTTATGATTTATAAAATGTCCTTGTTATATTGTATATTGATAAAATACATAAAAATAGGAAATTGTAGAACTTTTGAAATACAGAGAAATAAACCCCAAATATAACTGGCATGATTTTGATATTATCCTAAATTTAATTTAATAAACTATTTTTAAAAAAACAGAATTGATTGAATTAGTACATTAGTTTATTAGTTTACAGAATACTTTAGAAAAGTACTATTTATAATGATCCAAATAATCCAATGAACCAATGTACTAAAATGCAGATATACGCTAAGAGAGAGTATTATTAGTGCTTAAATGTACCAAAGTGATCCAATAAACCAATAAACCAATGTACAAACTAGATCAATCGGTTTTTTTATTTGGTTCACTGAGTGGCCGGATGTGTAGATAGTTAGGCGTATTTACTTAAGCATTATCCGTAAATTAATCTGCAGAAATATATAATGATGATCGTGTCTCTCAATTAGTGCCGTCTCCACCCTCTCCGTTGTCTATTGCAGTATCTTCGCTTGTCTATCCGGCTTCTCCTGGCACATCACCGTCGATCTAGAGCCTCTTGAGGAAACATTGAGCGCGATAAGCTGTGCCGGATGGGAATGGCTTCCCTAACTCTCGAATGTTCTTGTGTAGCCTGATCAGCGTAATTCCGGCGAGGAAAGACTCCTTATCAGTCATCGGTATTCTGTCAAATGGTAGGCTATTGGAAGTGATGAATACTTAGCATCCGCGCTGCTTGATTCTCCCGTCATTTTAAACTTTGAATATATATATATAATTTACGGATAATGCTTAAGTAAATACGCCTAACTATCTACACATCCGGCCTCTCAGTGAACCAAATAAAAAAACCGATTGATCTAGTTTGTACATGGTTTATTGGTTTATTGGATCACTTTGGTACATTTAAGCACTAATAATACTCTCTCTTAGCGTATATCTGCATTTTAGTACATTGGTTCATTGGATTATTTGGATCATTATAGATAGTACTTTTCTACAGTATTCTGTAAACTAATAAACTAATGTACTAATTCAATCAATCTGTTTTTTTAAAATTAGTTTATTAAATTAAATTTAGGATAATATCAAAATCATGCCAGTTATATTTGGGGTTTATTTCTCTGTATTTCAAAAGTTCTACAATTTCCTATTTTTATGTATTTTATCAATAATTATCTATGAAAGTTTTGATTGTGATACGAAACTTCAATTTTATATTAATTTATTAAAATTAGGGATTTCTAAATATCAAAGAATAACTTATGATTATTAAAAATAAAATTGAATACTAATGATAAATATAATTAAGAATAAGTTTAAGAAATTTCGACAAAAAAAATTGGGAATAGACTATAAATATTGAATTTAATTGAGCATTGTTTATAATTGCTAGTACTTATGATAGGTAAACGTTTTACATATTTAAAATTAATTAAATAATAAAGATTATCCAAAAATATTCAACAGGCTTGAGTTTGTTTAATAATTTTAGCTTTAAATTATGCGATTTTATTATTAATTGGTAGAGAATTAAAATTTATTAATTATCCGTGAATTCAATTATTATTTCTCCTATAATAAAAATGATTCGCAATTAATCTTAGCTGTAAAAATAATACTCAATTAATTTAGTTTTCCTGAAAGAAATTTAAATTTCATAATTTTAATATTAAAAATTGTATGTAATTATAGCAATATATTATTATTAAAAGTTTAACTTAATGTAAAATTATGAGAGTGGAGTAGGGAGATATTAGACATATTAGCATATAAACAATTGAAGAAAGCACTCATTAGATATGCTCTAAGATGGATGAGAATCTGCACTTATTGTTGTAATTTCAAAGTGTGCCTCTTCCTTGGCTCTCTAATTCAACCAATGATTTCGCTGTATTAAAGTTTGCCTAAAATTAAAGTAAACATAAATATAAAACCTAATCCTAGGATTTTCACCTCAGGTATCTAAACGGAAGCCATAGCATTAATTACTGTTAAGGATGTGGTTGCTAAATACATCCTCCATTTATACATCTTAATTCTCAGTCTCAATGAGCCCTCCAGATGGACTTCCCCTATTAGTGAAGTTGGAATGAGACTAGAAAGTTGTGGAGCTGACAATTGAATTGGTTCTTTGATGGCATTGCACAATTCTCATACGCGGAAAGAAATGTGAACTGTCAGATCTCATGTTTTAGGCTACTGTTCATTCTTTTCATAATGTTTATCTCATTCTCCCTTAGAAATGGTGTAGAATCTTTGTTAAATTTGATTTAATCTATATAAATTTCAAAAGGCTAAGTTCACAGCTACACTACTAAGAGGTCAAAATCGGATACATTGTTTGTAAACTCTTATTTATAAATTTCAACACTTTATTTTTAAAGATTTGAAGATTGATAAAATAGTAAACAAGATATTTTTAGTTTTAGCATATTTCTCCAAACATTTTTAATTAATTATTTAATGAAATAGACTATAATATTATACATCAAGACAATTTTATGTATACTTTTTATTGTAACCAATTTATTAAGACTATTTACGCAGTTTATTCCAATTATTTTGACTTTAAAATTAAGCTTAGCTATTCAAAAGTTTCGTCTTTAAAAATTTCTTAAATCTTAATCTAAACAGCTTTATTCTAATTTAATCTCTAAATCAAATATCAATTTTTTTTAATTTTGGATTTTAATTGTTAAAATTAATATTGTGCTTCGATTCGATATTGAATCTTCTTCTTTCATATGAGGGGATCTTTGATGCTCTAAACAGAAAAGAACTAGAGGCATCTAATGAACTCTTTAAGTATACCTTTCTTACGCAGCTTTTCTAACCCAGATAATTATCATTTAAATAAAAAGAATATTACATACTTATTATGTGCTTGGAGAGTCTTTTGAATATTTAAACTCACTTAGTCATCAGGTTCTTAATTTGAAACTGAAATCCTAGCCACTTAAATATTTTAACAATCTCAATTATGAGAAGCATTTTATTATGAGGATTTATTTATTTGCTATACATCTAGGTTGCATAATAAAAAAAATGATTTAAAATCTTTATTTTTATTTTTTATAAATTACAAATAAGGATGATGTTTTGAAGGTTGGAAGTGGTAATTATTTTTAGAGTAGTTAAAGTTTACTCTCTTATTTTAATTATCTTTTATGTTTTAATTTATTAAATTATTATTGCTTAGATAAAGGTTTTCATTTAGTTGAGATCTATAAGACGTAGAGATATTCTATTCATTTTACATAAATAGATTTTATTTAATAGAATTTTTAAGGATGAAAGAGTTTTAATAAAATAAAAATTAGTGATGGATTTAATGGATGATCAGCCGATGTTGTGCTGATAGCACTTATCATGAAATTACTTAATTGAGATCGTTTAGAAGGTAGTTTGATGCATACTTTACTCTTGTCTTTGGATTTAGCATCTCTGAGGGTGTGCTATCACTAAATTTTAAAATTATTAATTACTGATCATAAGCAAATTCCATTACTTACAGTATTTAAACTCAATTAATGTAATAAATAAAATGAAATTTATTGTTTTATATGTTCTTGAACAGTGATCAATTTCATTCTTTTATTCCGTATAAATATTTGAAATATAAAAAAAATAATTAAAGCTGAAAAATTGGAGTATAAATTAGTGTATTTAGTGAGCTAAGATTAAGTTGTGGTAATTCATCAATATCAGCTCATCACCGAACTTCCTTTCGGATTATTGGGAGGTTTGCTAATCTATGATGGTTAACAATTTATACTCATGCTTTGATCTTCTCTCGCTATTTTACTTATACTACTGCTATCGCTATAAGGCGATAATTTCCCACAATCCACTCTTGCTGAGTGTGAGTATCGGACACAGTAAAAGCCTTAGTTTCTCTCCCGTCTTAATAATAAAATAATTTAAATATAATTTGATTGGCAGAGGCCGAAATTTTCGCAGAGAAATTAAATTTCTGTGAAGATAAACTAGACCCCTAAGCCTAATGAAAGATAATTTATAAATACACTCGCCAACTCATATTAATATACGCATTATATTTGAATAAAAACTTACTAACTAGTAATAATTACATGATATTCACTCTCAGAGAAGTGCAATTTATTCACTCATTTTAAGATTTTAGTTTATTAGCACTAAAAGAAAGTACTTTAGGAGATATTGCCATGTCTTAATTTCAATTTAAAAATATTCAGCTGAATAAAACTTTAAGGAAATATGTTTAATAATTGAAAAAAATTAGTCAATAATCAAAGGATTCACATTCATGTTCGGGAGAAATCTGGGCGGCTCCTGATAGTAAGTTTCTTGGCCATTCGAGTTGAATAATTTTTTGATTGTATTCATTGGTTAAACGAAGAATAATTGGGATATAAAATATTGTGCTGAGGTTTCATTAGGGTAATTAAATAGGATTGCTAGCTGAAAGCTTATAATTGAGTTAATGACTATTAACTCATATCTTTTAGATAGAATAGCTTACTCTGGTTTTCCTATACTTTGATATTATCTTCCTATTTTTCATTTGATACTTATTTTAAGTGATCTCATTTTTAATTAAAACCTTACACAAAGTTTATCGCTTTTTCTACATTTATAACTTTTCCTTTATAATTTCCTCTTGCTATTAGTTTAGTACTAGTTAAAATCCATTATAATTAAGGTATCTTTTATTTTATTGTAAGAATTCGAGCAAATTACTTTAAGGAGCGTAGTTGTTATAGTTATTTTAGTAGGATTGAGACTTAGTCATGCTTTTTTTGATTAAGTTATTCATAGAGCTTAAGTCTTAATGCAAGATGGTGATCGTCACTTTTTCAATGCTTAGATTCGATTCCCGTAATAAATTTTGGACTATATTCTTTTGGCTATACCCATTACTGTGGTTCTGTACTATCATAGATATCCCCTTTGAATTTTAGATAATTAAGCTATGAATCCTCAAATATTTTGGTAATTTAAGCAGTTTCATATTACTTCGTTTAATGAAGCTCCTCTTAGCTTGTGATAGGACTGATTAGTGAAGCTTGTTTGCTTATCTCTTGGCCAGTTAAAGAATTGAGATGATTAGTTATAGATTATTTATTTATAAGAAAGCCACTTCCTAAAGACTAAAAATTTGAAAGATTATTCGGAAATCTAGCATAAACTAGCCTAGTGATACAGCCAATATCAGAGTCAAATAGTAATTTAATGAATAAATATTTCTCTTTCGTTTTGTTCTTAATCTTGTTAAATTACCAGAGTTTGAGAGATCAGAAGTTTCAAATCCATTATTTTGTAAAGTACTGCTATGTGTCTGAAATGCAAACTCATTGATTACTAGTTACTTTAGTTTAATATAAATTTATATTGTATCATTTAATGATCTTATTATATTAGCTACAATATTATCTCAACAAATTTTTTTAAAAATCTAAACTATTTAAATGATATTTTTATAAGCGGCCTCAGAAATGATTTGGTATAACTTATCACAACTAAGCTTAAACTTAATTAAAAGATTTCTATTTAGATTCAATGTCAATGTATCATTCTACCACTCAGCATAAGTTACAAAAGTAAACGATTACTACGTCTTTATCTAAGATAATAAAAACAATAAGTCTGTCAGAGAAAGAAGAGAGGAAAGAAAACTCATCAGAACAACAAAAACAGAACTAAAGAAGATATCAAAGACAAAGTGAATAGGCAGAAGATGAACATCAATAAGAGTATATCCACAAAATTCTAAAAAAGGTTAACAATCCTCAAATGATTAACATTAAGTGGCCTTCAAGCGCTCGTATTATGTTTAACAATAATAATAATAATTAATAGAAGTAGTAATCTAACCAGATCTAAATGATGATGATTATATCACTTAGCCATTTTTAAGGGAAGGATTGTTACAGCTAGATGAGCTTAAAGCTTAATTTTGGCCAGTCAAGCAATAATAAAGATATCACACTTAATCATCACTAGATTAGCAATAATAAAATGATCTTTATAAGATCCTTTTAGTTGCTTACAATAAAAATTTTTATCAATAAATGGTTATGATTAAATATATTAAAGAGAGTATTTAATTTGTTAATTGCAATGGCATTCAGGTATCATAGAGAATCATAGATTCTTAATTACTATATATATAGATAAGCAATGCAATTGAAAGCACTCTTCTAAAAATTAATTAAAATAAATCTTTTATAATTGTTATTTAATAAACTAATCAGCTTATTTTTTTTCTTGGATAATTACAAATTAAACTTTATGTAAAAATAATTTAAATGAGTTGAAATTATAAATCTAATCAATTATAATTAAACCAGGGTAAAGCGAATAGCTACGAGAGTGAAATATTAAAAACTATCTCAAAGGCTTTTAGATATCATATTCAACATTTATATGCCTACTTTTATTGAAGAAGGCTACGATTTTAGAAGAGGGGAATTCAAAAATATTAGTTATATTACTTATTTTTAAGCAATAAAAGATGTACACATAGATTAAGTTATTACAAATTTTAAATTTCGTTACTATTTTAAATTCAAATTGCCTTCAAATAGCTTTATTATAGCAAATATATATATTTGATAATAATATGTGGAAACTAAGAAAAAACTGTTGATTAAATTTTTTTCCATTAGAGTTCTTACTGCAATTGAAAACTCACTAAGATTACGATAGACAGGATTGAAATGCATTAAAGAGCTAAATCAAACATAATCAACAAGCAACTGATCAAATATAATTCAATTTTTTACTTATTTTGATTAGTTTTATTTTAGATTAAGGTTAAATAAATGAATCTACTTGAATCTAGAGTATATTAAAAGATCATTCTAATTTAGTTTACGGTTTATAAATGATATCTTTAAATTTTATGTAAAATTATAAATCAAATTAATATTAATTTAATGTTCCATTGATTATATGATTAAGGATAATAAATTTGTTTACTAGAAGAGCTGCTGAAGATTAATAGAATAATCAAGGAGAAGATGTTAACAGAGAATAATAATAAACATGATTAAGAAGACAAAATTGAAAATGCTGTAGATTTATAAATCAGCATATTAAACAATTTGAATAATGAGTATTAATTCATTTTATAATGAAGAAACAAAGAGCAATCACGTCTTAAATATTAACTACTATTTTTTTAAGAATAAATATTTAATAATACGTGATTCTTTGAGAGCAATAAACTTTACCTAATCACTTGCTATCTAACATCATTCTGAATTAAGTAATGGCCTGCTCTTTGAATCTTTTATAATTTTTTTTCCATTTAATCCATATATCAATAAAAGAAAGTGGAAGAGAGACAGAAGATTCTTTGTCGCGGTAGTTATGATCGTAAATGTCTCTTTCAATGTCATCACTTCTCTACTTTCTTGCTTCCATTAACTCAACGAGCATTGATAGAGATAGATCATCATTAACAGCTTTAGTACCAACACTGCTTTCTCCTTCGCACTTATTCATCATTTTCACCCTACTCCTTCTCTTAATCATCCTTGTTCTTATTTATTAGTAGGAAATTATATGATAGGTTTATTAATAATCTAAATTAATTATATAATTAGATATATACCGATCCTTAATCTTGAGATTATACCTACCAAAAGGAGTCAAAATCGAAAGCATATTAAATAAAGAGAAGAGATAAGCTACGTTCTTAGAGGCCTTGTTATACAACAACTATAATGTAATGAACCTTAAAGAGTATATTCCTACCTGAAACAATGAGCAAAAGCTGTCCTAAGTAAACAAATGCCAGCGTAAAATAGAGGAAGATTTTAAACATTTCAGTAAAATAAAAAAGAGAAAATATATGATTAATAGGTTATGTTAATTATTTGTTTAGAGAGTTTGCCTAAATTATGCATAAACTTTATTTGCTTAAAATGTGCCAAAAAATAAATGGAGCTGAAGCAAAAGCAAAGAAATGATTATACTTCCAAATAATAATTACTATATCTTGAGAAATCAAATATTTTCCATAAGTTTAATTTGTTAATATACCAGTAAAGTCCTTAAAAATAAAAAATTATTATTTATTAATCTTGAAAAGGTTTGATAAAACTACCCCAAAAGTTTAGCAAATAGCATGGATTTAATATTATTCTCTTGGAAATAAGGTTAGTTATTAATTATGTTTAAAATGAATGAAATAAAGAGAGGATATGAGTTAATATAAACAATTGACAAATATTAAAATATTATTTAAATATAATCAGTAATCTAATGAGAGAAAACTTTGACTTTAAATATATATGATTTATAGTAAAGAATCAATATAATTAGCGTTTACTGAAAAAAAATTGAGATATTCAGGGATCTTTTTTTTTTTGGATAAAAACTGAAATCAAGAAGGAGAGAACTAGTAAAATTACAATGCTCAATTAATTAAAAAAAGAGAAGCTTAATAAAAAAAAGCAAGAACTTTCTTGATATCTACATTGAGAACAAATTATAGTACAGAGATCTTTATCGTTACAAAATTTTCGTTCGAAAAACAGTTTTGGATATTGGCATATGTATCTTTTAAATACACTATCCTTTATTTATTAATAATATAATATATATTAAAAAATTGAATTAAAGAAACAATGCTTTGGCTTTAATTAGGACAAATTCGACAGCTTTTCTTTAAATAATCGATGATTTAATAGTAGTACTACTGAAAATTCATATAAAAATATAAATTTAATATCATCGGATGATGTATTTGAAAGATTTGCTCGTAATAGTAAATTTATTGATCTTTGAAACCTATCAAACTATCTGACATTTCTTGCCTTAGTATATTTATAAGGATAAGGTACTTAATTAGATCTAGAAGTAAAATGAAAATTTAAAAAACTAAATAAATAATAGTAGAATAATAAGATCTCTAATTATAAAGACTCGATTAAATCCAACAAAAATTGGCATTTAAAGATCTTGGTTTAAATTATTATTTCTTAAAATGATAGCATAGTTGCTGATTTATTATATAATAAGGAGTAAAAAGATAGAAATGCATAGTTAAACTCAATAGAAAAGTTTATAATAGCTAAAAAAAGAAGTCCAAGGCTAAGTAATTCTTGATAGCATATTTATGCATCCTAAGTTTACCGATATATGGTGTATTTATGAAGAATTTAAAAATAAGAGAATTTGAAATAGTTATTTAATGTTTTTTACGAGATGCTTGTAAATACTAAGGAAGGTAAAAACGAAGAATTAAAAAAAGGGCCTGCAGATATAATCTATTTTAATAAATTTCGAGCTATATCAACATTCATAATGAAAGCATAATTTTTGCATTAAAGTACCATTTACATACAACACCAAGAGTAAAATTTGATGGAATAATCTTAATGTCAAATTATTCAATAATTTCTCAAATACTTGTTCATATATCTAATCACGTGTCAACAATCTTGCAAATCTTACAACAGTATTTTTCTCCTCTTTAGTCAAGGTTGAGCTCCCTGCCATAGTGGATTTGATGTCGTTCTTGAGCACAATCTCTTGGGAATGTCACTGTCTTAGCTTGTCGATCAGTTCTTTTGGCCAACCGTCAGAAAAATGATAGATGGTGACTCGGGGTGTTAAGGGATTCACATAATAGACATCAAGCTGCCCTCGACACCTTACATTGGCTCACCTTCTCAAGCTTTCTAAATCTTGGCCTTGACGACGTCCACTAGGATATGGCTGGGTTGGGCATCAAAGTCGTTAGGATTGACGCGTCTAGGTGCCAATCACTTATCTTCAAAATGCGCAAAGTTGTAACCATATTAAGCTTTATTAAAGGATTTGATGATCTAGTATGTTAAACATTGAATTTTAGGGTTTTTTAGGCATCGGGAGATGGTCATTGAAATTCCTGAGATGTCCTGAAATTAAGCAAATCAACTAAATTAGGGCAACTGAGCAAGAGTGTTACACCGGAACACAATTTATTTAGTCATTTGCAAAGTGGTGGAGGGGTCATTTTGTCATTTATGGACTTTATGAAAATTTGTCCGAGGCCGAACCTTTCCCCGGCAAAATGCAATTTATAATTTATATTTCTCAAGAACTCCCGAAAATTATTATTCTGACCATTTAGACCTCGCTGAACACGAATATAAAATGCATTTTGTCGTATCTTCAAAATGAGCAAAGTTATAACCATATTTAGCTTTATTATAGGATTTGAGTAATTAAGCATTAATAGCAATAGATTCTATATGTTCTCTAGATTTTAAATCTGACAGGTTTCTCTTGCATACTTAGGTTTAATTATTAGCTAATTCATAATATTAATATAGAACACAATAACCTTCATTTTTATGTATAAATTTAGATACAGTAAAATTTTGAATATTGTAGGAATACATTCGATTTGGGAAAATAAATTAATAATTAATAAATAAGGAATTAAATTTGTGGCAGTTAACTTTCTCGAAATCTAGACAATATGGTACTTGTTCGATAGAGAATTTAAAATAAACTGGACTTTACTACTGGCTGTACCCCTCTATCGCATCCCTGAAGTGAGATAACTTGACTTTAATTTTTGTTTATTTGTTTAGTTGATTTTGTTGCCAAAATTAAAGTCAAGTTCTCTCGCTTCAGGGATGCGATAGAGGGGTACCTCCATTAGTAAAGTTCAGCTTATTTTAAATTCTCTATCGAACAAGTACCATATTGTCTAGATTCAAAACCACAAAAACCCTTTCAGTAGTTTGATTGAGTTTTTGATTGATAAAAGTATACTATTAGTGCATTCTTTATTAGGGTTTTAATAGGGTTTATGTAGGGGTTTAATGTTTAAATATTATTATTTTAAGTGATTATATGCGAGGTTTGGTGTCAGTATATGACAGTGAGTATATAGATTTATTGTTTAAGTTGCGTTATGGATGTGATTAATATGGTGATCAACTCAGACCTATTCTTAATTATACTCAATAGCAAGGCTACTTCATAAATCTCCTGCAACTGTGAGGTTCACTGTCTATTAGCATTGAATTTATAGAGATAACAGCTTAATTCTAAGCCTAAAAGACCTCGTAAATTTTAGCAGCATCATATTGACTATCTTATTAATGATAAGACTCTTAAATACTGGGCTCATTTCTCTCTAGCCTAGAGGGCTGTGATGTTTCATCGCCAATTTCCTGAGCTTCACATATCTGCTAATCGATAGCTAACATACATAAAAAGAATGGAATATCTTACAAGTCAGTCAATCGCATTAAGAGAGTGATTGACTTTAATGTTCCATTTATAAGAATAATTTAAATTATATATTCGATTAAATGCAGAGGGCTTAAGAGCATAATATAAAGTTCATACACGCTGATGAAGCTGTATTTACATTCAATACCTTTATATCAAGGTCTTGGTACAAGAGGTATAGTAATATAGAAGTTTATGACTAAAAGGTTAAATTTAAACTCATGCTATTCTTGGAGGAATAAGTGAAGATAGTGGCCTCGAGACTTATGTTATTCACCCTCGTTCTATAAACACTGAATAATATATTAAGTTCTTGCAATAACTCAGAGATAAGTACGCTGACTAAGAGATTATTCTATTCGTTGATAACTTGTCAGTTCATAAAACTAAAGACTCAAGGAAGGAATATGAAAGGCTAAATATAAC
>ARYC01009779.1:0-10081 GCA_000711775.1 Oxytricha trifallax | reverse complement strand
GGTATTAATGAAATTCCTATACAAACTGAAGAAATAGAAGTATACTTTTGTGAGCTGTATGAGAGAAATTTTGCTCATAAATCTAGCTGGTACAGGCATATGAAGGTTCATAAGGAAGCTTAGCCCTACTGTATACTTAAAGCATGACAAAGCTGATGGAAAGTATGATTGCTTTGAGTGCCATAAGCAGTACTCTCATATAAGAGACTTAAAGAAGCATCTTTTAAAAGCCCACAAGAAAGAAATAGAAGTTGAAGATTAAGACTCTCAACTAAAGTTGCTCAACAAAAGAAAAGCAAGGGAGCCTCTTTAAGTTGCTGAGCTTTAACAGGCAAGCGAATCAGACTCTGTGAGGATTGCACGTAACCTCCTAGCATCAGAGGTCACAAAAATCATGATTAAAATATAATACAAGAAAATTCCACTACTTGCATAGATTGATTTAGATACTTCTCTCTAAAGCTACCTAATTCTAGAGGACTCCTATGACAAGAAAGTTATTAAGGATCATCAGTAAGCTTACAAGGTATATCCTTTCAACTATCTCCTTAGTGATGATAAATATTAAATGGAGTTTACTAATGAATATTAAGTACTCACTCAGGCTAGGTTTAAAGAGTGCAAATACTTAATAAAGCTAGATGCTGTTCTCCTAGCCAAAGATCATGGAGCTTTCAGACTACCACTCTTTGAAATGACACTCAGAGATTTCATAACTGATCAAAGAAATCATAGATAGCTTGCATTAATATCAACCTAAGCTATATAAAGTATCAAAGAGCTTCATAAGTTAGGCTTTGTTCACAGAGATCTCAAGCCTGAGAATATAATGTTGGACTTTTCACCAGTAACAGTAACAATTATTGATTTCAACAGAGCCTTAAGAGTTGAAGTATCAAGACTTGGAAGTGTAATGGGAACTCCAGGTTATTATCCAGAAAGAGAAGACTGGAGAGATGGAGACTTACAGTGGGATGTGTGGGCTTTAGCAGCAATAATAATAGAGTGCGATATGCCTCGCAATGAATACTACTCTACAAGATGCGAGAAGGATGCTAAACAAAGAATTAGGCAATTTATTGACAAAACAAGAGTATCTCAATCAATGAAACAAATGGAGAGTCAATATTAATTAAACCAAACTCAAGATCAGACATATCAATAGAGCAGATAGAGTTGTGGTTAAGTAAGATAAACTTCAGACCTCTCCCACATGATCCAAAAGTGCATTTTGAGTGATTAAATTAATAACATTTACTATAAATTTCAAATTAAAACCTGTTATTAATAACCCCAACCCCTAACAAATTCCCTACAAATCAAAGCACTTATAAACCTCATTAAGGGGTTTTGGGGTTTTGATTATTAGGAGCAATTCAATGGAGATAGATTGATAAAAATGGAATTCAATCTGTGTAACTTGGAGCAAGTTTTTCAATGCTTCTCCTCATATCTTTTCAAGGTTGACCTCCAGTAGGTCCTCCTATTTAGTAGTAAGATTTTATTAAACTTTCCATAATTTCAAATTTCATTAACAATTATAGAAAGAGGAAGCAAGATGGAGTATATGAATGATGCAATGAAGAGAATTTAATCTCAAGATTTAATAGGAAAATTTCGAAGTGAAGAGGACCTTTATAGATATTTGCTAAAGCAAGGTAAGTTCTTAAATAAGATTAATAAATCCATAGTTGGGTTGTTCTTGCCAACTTAGGAGGGAACTAAAATCTAATTCTTAAAAGCCTTACTGAGTGAAGACAAAAAGCTTTTAAGTCTAAAGACTCTTCATAGATTTCTAAAGTCGGACGAGATGAACAAAGATGCAGGGGCTGGCACTAAGAAAAGAAAAATAGGCCCAAGCAAGCCTTAAGAGGAAGAAAAGAAAGAGAAGCCAAATCCCTTTATGTGTCAATTTAATATGTGAATATAATCATTCGTTTAAATCTAAAACTTATTTATAAACATTCATTCTTCCATCTCTTGCACAAATTGTTGTCTTATATACACTCACTCTCTAACAGCTGCTTTAAAACAAGTCTACAGTATCGATGAGGAAGTCGTGCATAAGATGATATAACACAGATTCTTATAATGGCCTTTCAATAACCCCCAATATAATTCAATTCAATTGAAATAAGGGCTGTAAGGAACATTGAATACAGGTGTTATATTTAGCCTTTCATTTTCCTTCCTTGAGTCTTTAGTTTTATGAACTGACAAGTTATCAACGAATAGAATAATTTCTTAGTCAGCGTACTTATCTCTGAGTTATTACAAAAACTTAATATATTATTCACTCTTTATAGAGCGAGGGTGGATAACCTAAGTCTCAAGCCCACTATCTTCATTGATTCCACCAAGGATTCCATGAGTTTATACCTTAACCTTTTGATCATAAACTTCTATGTTGCTATACCTCTTATATCAAGACTTCGATATTAAGATATTAAACGTGAATACTGCCTCATCAGCCTGTATGAACTTTATATTATACTCTTAATCCCTCTGCATTTAATCGAATATATAATTTGAATTATCCTTATAAAATGGAACATTTAAGTCGATCACTCTCTTAATGCGATTGACTGTCTTGTAAGATATACCATTCTTTTTATAGATATTAGCTATGGATTATGCAGAGATGTGTAGATCAAGAAATTGGCGATGAAACATCACAGTCCTCTAGGCCAAAGAGAAATAAGCCCAGTATTTAAGAGTCTTATCATTAATAAGATTATCGATATGATGCTGCTAAAATTTTAAGGGTCTCTTAGGCTTTGAATTAAGATGTTATCACTTTAAATTCAATGCTAATAGACAGCGAGACCTCACAGTTGCTGGAGATTTATGGAGTAGCCTTGATATAGACGTATAATTCAGAACAGGCTTGAGTTATTCACTAAATTCATCGCATCCATATCGCAACTTAAACAATAAATCTATAAACTCACTGTCATAAACTGACCCCCAAAAATCGCATATACTCACTTAAAATACTAATATTTAAACATTAAACCCCTACATAAACCCTATTAAAACCCTAATAAAGTATGCAAAAATAGTCTACTTTTATCTATCAAAAACTCAATCAAACTACTGAAGGGGTTTTGGGGTTTTGATTAGCGAAGGTAATATACCAGTTAAAGAAGTCAAAGACAGAAATGAAATTATATAGTAACAACAAAGACAAAGTTATTGTAATATATTTCTTTATTTTTCTGTCAAACGTTAACGAAAATAAATTAACTTTTTATGCTAAATATAATAAAAATGGATAATTTATACCAAATTAATTACAAATTTATTGCGAGTTAAAATTATTCATATATAAGCAACATGATGCATATTTTGTGTAAAAATTCAAATTATGAGGGAATTTATAATTAACAATTTTATATAATTGCATGTTAGTATCGACAAAAAAATTTTCTTAGGTAAATTGAGAATTATTTGATTATATTTGCCTAAATAACTATATACTTTTTACTCTAGTAATACGATATAATACTTTAATTAGAAGAATTAAGTTTTAAAATATCAAACATATAATATATTCATTTATATTTGGAAAAAAATACCTGTCAACACCTTTAAAATCCATAAATATTATTTCCCTAAATAAATTATACTCACATAATGATATTAAGATTGGTTTTTATTTATTTTTCAATAGCAACAGAACAATCACTTATTTTAATAACCAGTATAAAACCAACTAAAAAACAACATATTCCAAAATAAATAAGCACCACTGGGCTAAGGAAATGTCTATGTCCCTTGTATTAAAAAAGAGTCTTCATTTCATATAAAATCCCAAGAGTAAAATTTAAGCGAATTTTGTGAATGAAAAATTAATGAACAATGAATAAAATACTTTAATATATAAATTTAAGTCTTGAGCAATTGGGTTGTCGATTTGGTAATTTTTGAGAGAATCGAGTAGCATTCTAGTCTCTTGGTCAAACTGATGAAGAATCTGAATCTGCTTAGGCTGCTCTGACTCTTAGTCACTCATGCTGGCATCTTCCATCTGTCCCTTGCATTCCTCCTCTTGCTGGTGGCCTGCCAACTCATGAGAGTTTCCATTCACACTAACCTTATGAGAATCTTGCGAACTGCTGTCAGAATCCTCGCTATCACTTGAAATGGTCCCTTCGTCCTTGTCTCGATCAGAGCGCGCTCCCGCGTAGATGTTCTAGTAGGGGTGGTCATGGGGCCCTGGCATCTTCTCACTGACAAAAGACTCAACTCTGGCTCGATCACATGGACACATCAGCTTCGAGTGCTCCACCCACTCTGCCTTTCCTCGAGGATCGTTTTCATACATGACCTTGGCGTGAATGGCGTTCCTGATGACCTTGACTTAGAGGATGTCTCTCACTCTGTAGGCCTCTCCCTTGCCAAGTGGTGCTTGCTGCTGGATCTGTTGTTGTGGACCCTTGCTTTGATCTGAGCTTAACTTCATTTCTAATATCAAAGTTTTATATTTAAAATAAATTATAATTTTAATAGGGCGTATTAGATTTTAAATATTGGGAATCGGACTTTAATTGGTCTATTAAAAATTTTAGTATAAAAAGTTTGCCTAACTTACCAAATCAGTTTTGCAGATGAATTCAAGTATAAAAACGCAAATGGGGACCAGCAAAGATAGTCATTCGGGAGCCCTTGAAAAGACGCATCGTCCTCTAATCTACGACACAGACAATTGCTTTCCAGGCTGAGATAAACTTCAAATACGAATGCTGGGGTTTTGGCACTTTTAATAGAGCAAGGGTGATTCGTGATTTCGCAGATTGGGTGGCCAAAACCAGAATCAATTACAGTATCAGACATCCTGCAGGCTCAGATGCTTCAGGGCATCGACCAAAGAGCATGTGAACTCGCCAATGAGCCACCGAATGTCCAAATGTGAGAGCTGCACAGCCAGGGCCTGCGCATAGCGCCGTAGCTGCTTCCTATAGCCTATTAAGGGAGGTAAACTTACTTCGTAGAGACAGGCAGGGGCATGGGGTTGAGGTCGCGGTACTTAATGAACCTGAATGCCTTTTCCACTGGATCCATGTCGTACTGGTAGGGGCCCAAGAAGAGTATGGGGACGTTAAGCTTCTGCAAGACGCTATTGGTGTAGCTGCTTTGGTGGTAGGACGCGTTGTCCATCAACAAGAGGGGGTGAGTACCAGTTGGTAGTAGATTGGGTGCCAGTCTCAAGATAAAGATGGCCCTTTTCGTTTTCGTTTGTTGAGTGGTCTCGATTTCGTCTGCATGAGGATTGATTTCTCATGGCGGATTCCTCTGGTTTTAAAAGCTTTTCTCTACCCTTGTACCATCATGAAAGTGCGCTTGGAGAAGGTGTTGGTTTGAAGAGTGTCATTGAATAGTTTAAACATTTGGTTGGCCATTCCATCCTTGGTTGCATTGAAGAGCCTCTGCACAAGGGGTCGTAGCTTGCTGATAGCTGTTGAAATGTAGCCGTTAATCTCGGGCTTCAGCAGGCAGTACCGTGAATGCTTCTTGTACTTTGTTTTCTGGAATAACCTGGTCCTCATATATTTGTGCTAGCAGCATTTTTGATTATCTTAAGCATCCTTTAGTCGAGACTCCCTCGACCGTTTAATGGCGTCCAGACCAAGCATGATTAAATTTACTTGCTCCCTCTAGGCATCCTGCTCTCTTTTCTAAGCTGTATTAAGTAGAGATAGCGTCGTTAGGTAGTAGTTCTGGAGGTGTTTCTGATCTGTGGTCGCCTTGATTTACATTTCTTGGAGTTGGGTGTCCGTTAGCCTTGCAGATGCTGGTTTATTAGACAAATTCTTGTTTAACGGTTATTTGTGGGTTGGTTGGATTTTAATTATTTATTTATTTTTTAGTTCAATTTATTCTAGTAGGTTGCTTAGTTTATTGCTCAAGTCTGGAGATAAGTCACTAGGTGATGAGTACCTTGGTAAAGGATCTGCACATCCTCTACTAGGACCTGCTGAGGGTGTCATCTCCTGTTTGTTAACATTAGGGAGTCTTAATGCAGTATCTATTGTGTCTTCTTCAACAGCCATTAAAGTAATTGTCTTTTCGTATTGAATAGGGCCCCCACCTCTAGCATTGGGCGCGTCTCCCATCTCTTTGATCTTTTGTAGCATCTCAGATAGTAGCATCCATCGTCTCCTCTGTCTCTATCTTACTCTAATTGGCATCATCTTCCAGGAATGTTAGCTTGTGAACTGTAGTGTGTTGCTGTATTGTAGAGTCCATCATCTCCTGGTAATAGGTAGTAACGTCGTCGCCAAAGATGGTTGAAGCTAAGTTGATTATCTCTTTCTTACATCTCTTCTAAACGGATATATTTTCCATTAAGCGTCTTAGTCTTATTTTAAAAATGTCAGGCTCTGGTATGTGTGTTGGTACGAGGAGGGCCTGAAGGTTGGGCGGCAGCACCCGCAGTCGAGCTCCACTGGCGATGGTGACAGGAAGTCAATGATAGTCTTAGTCACTCTGTTATCCGGGCTGAGCATCACGGCTGGAGATTGAAGGCAAAATTATTATAATTTGTGGAGATTAGTATAAATAAATTTTAATCAAATCAGCTTAATAATTTGGTAGCTTTATTTTTTATTAAGGGCCTATATATATATTGTACTATGTTAATTTATTAGAAAGCTACCAAAATGTTTATAATAATTAAAATATATATTTATTTATTTTTCAAATTCAAAATTAATTCAAATTTTACTCTTGGGGTTTTAACTATATATATATCAATAAATTGGTAGAAAAAAATTATTTAAATAATTAATTTTAAATTGATTTTTAATTGTTTATTTATATTTCCTCTTTAAAAATTAAATGCTATTCATTTCTTATATGATTTTATATTTCAATTGAAATTTAAAAATTATGGTATTTTTAAAGTCATACATTCTTATTCTTTAAAAATTACAAATATTTGCAAAAAAATAATTTATATTTTTTTTTGAGATGATGGAAAGTAAAATATTTATAAATTTTATATCATAAGATTAACATTTCCTATTAAAATTACACATTGGAGTTTTAGAGAATATTATATAATTATTGACTTGATAAATACATAAGTTAAAATGGTAAAAATTCTAAAAGCATTTTTTTAAATATATTTAAAATCTTATAAAAAAGGGGAAAAATCCAAAATATATATAATTACTATTCTTAGATCAATTCAATATTATGCACATTTCATTTATTTTTAATTATTTTTTATTGTTATCCAATCAATAATAAATATTATTAATCTAGTATATTTAAAATGGGGAAATTGTGAAAATAAAATTTAAATTCAAATTTTATTAATATAAATAGCCTCTAATTTGCTAGGGGTTTAAATAGAATTTGATATAGTAAGTATCCACAAATGTCTGTATGAAATGGCCGTTACTATGCACCAACTTCAATAAAAAGTTGGAAAGTTCGAATCCTGCTTTGGAAATTCTTTTATTTTTGTTTAAAATAAATGAAAAATCATATTGGAACTAAAAATAAAAGATTTTCCAACGCAGGATTTGAACTTTCCAACTTTTTATTGAAGTTGGTGCATAGTAACGGCCATTTCATACAGACATTTTTGGATACTTACTATATCAAATTCTATTTAAACCCATTGCAAATTTCAGGTTGTTTATATAAGTATAATTTGAATTTGAATTTTATTTTTACAATTTCCCCATTTTAAATATACTAGATTAATAGCAATATATTAATTTTTAATTTAAGCATTATGCAAAACTAATAAATTGACGAAATTTCATAAAATAAGAAATTACCTAGCAAAATATTTTAAAAAACGCCTATTTATTTATTAAATATGAGTTTATAAGTGTATTAAGAAAAAGATACTAAAACTTTATATATTGATATATCCTCATACTATTTTTATAAAATAAATAATTTAATTTATGAATATATTTTTACAATTTGCCTTTCGATCCATTTTTAATTAACATCCTCATAAAACTAACATTAATGTTTATTTAATGGATTTTTAATATTATTAAAAATGTTTGTTAGTTTATCAAATTTGTTAAAAAATTAATCTAAAAACCTAATTAAATTGACAATTGAGTAGAATTTTATATTTTGAATTTAGCTCGTTAAATAAAATTTTATCTTGATATTATAATATATCCAGTTTTTACATATTTTTATAAATATCTAATAATTATGAAATTATTACTATATTCAATAATACTTACTTTAATAAATATTAATAATTTATAATAAGTGCCTTTTTATTTAAATTTAAATATTAGTTTATTTTATAGAATTTCATAAAATTTTTGTAAGACATAGTTCATTTTAGATAATTGAATTTTATTCACATATACCTATTTCTTAATCATAAAAAAAATAATTTATAAATTAAATAAGCAATTTATCACTAATCTTGATTGTTTAATCATTCGCTGGAAAATGAAAATAATTTTTTTCTAAATTGTTTGAAAGATTAACTATAATTTGCCTTAATTAATTTAAGAAATCAATTAATAGTTATGATATGATGTTTAGAAATAACTTACAGTAAAACTCTTTATTTTCAAGATCATTTTTAGCCCCATATATAATTGTTTATCTAAAGAATTCTTTTAATTGCTACTTATTTCAAATGGTGGATAGAACTATGTTTTATCTTCCTACTATTAATCCTATTAATTATTAACCGTTTTATTATAAAAATTGCTATAAGTAGCAGGGAAATTTTTATTTGAATCAGGGATATATTAGTAAACAATTAATTCAAAAGCCATCCGGTTAAGAGCTTAGACAATAGTAATTAGCACTTCTAAGTCCAGTTGCTTTTTCAAAGCTTTTTCTATTATTGCTTAATCTTCATTTATGATTTTTCTCATCTTCGAATATTTTCTTATGGGAGCATTATTTATATGACAATAAAAACCAATTAATTTTAAATAATTTATAGATATTTTAGAATGAGGTTGGCTGATTTATTGTTGATTGAGATCCTTCATAAAATGGGATAGGACATCCTTAAGTCTTTTAATTCTTATTGATAGGTATACCCATACTATATATTAATAAACTATTTTAATATTTAAGTATCCAAGCGTACTGATAATTGGCAATATCATAAATACGAAATTCAATTTATGATATTATATGATAGTTTTAGTAATTCTCTGGATTCCATCCATTGTGGCATCGATGTTTTCATGTTTTAGTCTTAAGTTTTTGGTATGAGTATTAATAAAAACTCCAAAACCCCCCCCCCCTTATATAGATGTTTAATAATCTGATTTTTTAGTTATATATGAGTGGTTTGATTTAATGTTTAAAGATAATTACATTATTATACTCAACCAATAAATTAAAATATTTATCATCATTAAACCCTTAACTTTGTGAATTTATTTTTTATTTTTCTAATTTCCCTATTAGCCCCTATAATTCCCAATTATACCCTTAATTTATCAATTTATTTTTTTTAATATAGGGATTTCTAAATTAGATACTTTAAAAAAGTAATATCAATTATTACTGATCTGTTGGAATTTTACTTTCCAAAGTCATTAATTTTTCAGAAAAATAAATTTCAAGAAAGTACTCAACTTAAAACATTATGCCAGTATTTTAGGTGAAAATTGCTTGATAATGCCTATATCTTCAGGAATAAAGGTTTTTACTTTGGCATCAGTAATATTTCATTATTATAAAAGAGTCAGTAAATTGAGTCTTTAGCAATGTAAAAAAATTAATTAAGTCAAAATAAGAGAGAAATTTATCTTAAAAATAAGTATTATTTAAATTCAATAGTTTCCAAGGTTATTCTAAGCTATAATTTAATTTTGTGAGCTCTTTATCACAAGATCTATTATCTACCTCACATTTAACTCTTGATATATCTTTTGATAAGTACACATTCTTGTAAAAGTATCAATGGCTTTAAATGTGCTATGCTTAAAGAAAAATGTTTTGATAGTTTTTTCCATTGTAAGGGATTTATTTAACTAAGGAACATCTGGAGTCCCAATCGAATTAAATCTTCTCATTGCCAAGAAAGGTTTATATTATAAATTTGAAGTGTAATCTGCTTTTC
>ARYC01009778.1:0-13193 GCA_000711775.1 Oxytricha trifallax | reverse complement strand
GGCTGTAAGGCACGTTGAACACTGGTGTTATTCTTAGTTGTTCATAACTTTTCCTTGTTTCTTTTGTCTTATGAACTGAAAGATTATCAACGAATAGTATAATCTCTTATTCAGGGTACTTCTCTCTCAGCTGCTCTAAGAACTTAATATACTGCTCTGTCTTAATAGAGCGAGGATGAATAACATAAGTTTCTAAACCAGCATCCTCTCTTATTCCTCCAAGAATTGCCATTGTTTATACCTTGACTTTTTAGTCATATACTTCTATATTACTATGCTTCTTATACCAAGACTTCTAGATGAAAGTAATGAATGTAAACACAGCCTAATCAGCATGAATAAACTTAATATTACTCTTTTAGGCTCTCTGCATTTAATTATAAATATAATCTAAGTTATTGTTGTAAAATGGCAGAGTGAAATCAATCACTCTCTTGATATGATTAACACCTTTGTAAGATATACCATTTCGTTTATAAATGTTTGCAACAGACTATGGAGAGATCTTCAACTCAGGGAACTGGCGGTGAAACATAATAGCTCGTTAGTCGAGAGAGAAGTGAGCCCAATACTTCAAAGTTTTTTCATTAATAAGATAGTCAATATGCTTCTATAGAAACTTTGACTTCCTCTTAGGCTAAGAATTCAGCTATTATTGCTTTAATTACACAGCTTTCAAGCAGTGAGAGCGAACAGTTGATGGACTACGCTTTAAGAGCAGTGCAATAGACTTATAGTTCAGTACTGGTTTGACTTATTCACTATACATATCACATCCATAACGCAGTTTAAACACTAAATCTATATACTCTTCATCATAAATAGACCCCAAAAGCTTGTTATTTTTGTCTCGCATTTAATTAATAACCCCAACCCCTAACAAATTCCCTACAAATCAAAGCACTTATAAACCTCATTAAGGGGTTTTGGGGTTTATATTGTCTAGGTTTCCAGAAAGTTAACTGCCACGAATTATAATTATTAATTATTAATTTACTAATTATTTTCCCAAATCAAATGTATTCCTACAATAATATTTATTTAAAATAATAATCAGTTCAATAAAATTGGTGCTAAACTACCCCTAAGTTTATTTTAAACTAATTAAAGGAAATGCTTATAGTGTAACATGTTATGTAATAATTCTTTTATAAATCTCTCTAGCATTCACATTTTAAAATATAAGATTGTATTATAAAAGTTTCCTAATACTTTCACAATTTGTTAAAGGCAATTATTATAATGAAATCTTAATCAATCTCAAGATATTATAAAATTCTGCTAATAAATAAGAGGAATATTTTATTTGAATATAAAAAGTAATTAAGCTAATAAATATTAGTGTCACCTTAAATATAATAAGAACTCGGGGAGAGAATTATCCTCAATATATTTGTTTTCATATTTCTTTCCATCTTGTTATCCTTTCTAAGAATATTACCGCTTCCTAATGAGTGGTGCCTTTTTATGAATAATCACAGCTTCTTCTGCTTAAAAAGAATGAATTTATAATGATTAATCAACTGTTTATAAATTTTAATCCATTTTATATGAACTTTTTTATAATAATTTCTCATTTGGTTAATTTTTTTAAATTATTTTAAAATAAAAACGTGTGAAATTAATTGATAATGGATATCTTTAAAATCTATAAGGATTATTAGCAAATTTTCCATTTTATGATAAAAAATGCCTAATAATTATCTATTTACAATGATTATTTATATGTTATTTTGAAGTTTAGTTAATTTATAAAATTAAATTGAAATAAATACTAAATGTAATAATTAGAAATATTTAAATCGATAATTATATTCTATCTATTATTCATTATTCATTACCATTATATTTTGAGCTTATTATTAAATTAGAAAGATAAAGATTGATAAGGTGAAAAACTTTGTTAAAGTCCACTAAGCCATTTATAGAGGAATCGACTTCACTTATTATCAAATGGGTAAGTTGAGAGTTATGAAGGCTCATAGCATTTGAACGAGTAGTCGGGGTTCAATCTGCTAACAAAAATTCTGACATTGAGTTAGCGCAAAAAATTCTTAGAATACATACCTTGGAATGAGTTTTATTTTCTTAGGCAATAGGGAGCAGGATGATAGTTGTGCTCTGCCTCAATAGCGATAAGATGGGATAATTCTAAGCAACGAATAAGATAATCTATTTTAAATTAGATTAGGGTCTTGAAGCTGTTAAAGCGAAAGATAGAGACAACATTCACTGAAACGTTGGGGCTGGTAAGCATTTTACACCGTTCCTCCTCTGTATGAACTTGATGGGCTTTGTTTCCTCATTTTTTAAATATCCTCATGACAAGAAGAAGCATCGTGGAAGTGAGGTAAATTTTTAAAAGATAGTTTTTTGTCTTCATGACTGCCAGTGATAAGGATCGGCACGTCAAATCACTTTTATACTTCTTGACTATTTGATAAAATTAGTATTAAATCGTGAATATATAAAATTTAATAATTAACCACGTGTTTGGAGTGATTTTCTATCATAAAAATAAAATTATATTTTATGTTATACTTAGAAAGTTAAAATCATTCCTTAGGTCAAAGAGAATCTCTTCAATACTAATATATCATTTACCATCCTTAATCATTCCCAAGCATAGAGTAAATCAAACTTCTTAAAATCATAGCATAAACCCTGTTGAATTTTTTTTAATAAAATAATGGACGTATCTATCAAGATCAGATTACTTATAATATTTATTTAGCTTATTTTTCGAATTTAGATTACTTTACTATAAATTATAAATTTATATAGAAATAGAGAATACTGTTTTAATTTTATTCAGTTCTTCCTGGATAAAATTATTAAATCCTAAATAAATAATTTAAATAATTAAATCTAAAAGAAATATCCTGGTTTAAAATGGTTTTAATGCGAATATAATATTTTTAATTACTAGAAGAACTTGAGTAACTGTTTTATTAAATCAGACAGTTATTAAAATTATGAATAAAAAAGTAAAACTTATATGATATTTATTTCTTGACATTTTGTCTTAATCAAAATTAAATTAAAGAATAGATAATATTTACACAGAAGAAAATTTTTTAAAATAAGGCAAATCAAACTAATGAGAGATTTAGTAGTTCATATATTATTTATTACTGTATTAACAAAAAAAAGAATAAAGGAAAGAGAGATAAAGAGAAATTTAGAAACTAATATAAATTAATAACAGAGAGTTAATATTAATGCAAATATCATAATTAAAATGTATTATAATAAAAACTATTTAAGAAAATTATTTTAAGCCCTAATATAATCAATTTACACAAATGAGTTTAATTTAATTTAAATTCAATGCTGTTTGAAAGTTAATATTGAGGTTTATGCCAGAAAGATGATATAATCAGATAGTCTCACACTTTGACATACTTCACCTCTATAATCTATAAAAAAAAGGGATGTCTAATTTATATTTTTAAAACTTAATAGAAATAATGACGTTAAAAGCGTTTCTATAAATAGCACATCGATTCAAAAGATTTAAATTTAAAGAAGAAAACCAAAAGCCTTCAAGTTTGATCTTTTATCATTGAGTTTTGAAAATTAGGAATACATTTTATTAACAAAACGAAAAATATCAAGAATATAGACTCATCATTATTGCTATAATATTTATTTTTAAGCAAATTACTTTTGCATAAAAATATTTTTCATAACAAACACAACTTACACTGATTTAAATGCTAATCTGAGAGATAAAAAGATTTTAATTAATGCTCGATATTATAATTTATGATTTTATTGAAAATTTGGACCCCAATCATTTTAAAAAGTGGTAAAAGTATCTAAAAAGATTAATTGAGGAAAAGAAAAACATATTAACTCTTAATTTTGAATCACTACAATAAAAATGTCGCCACTTTTACGACTTAAATTTATTTAGCTTATAAACTATTATTTTCAAAGAATTCTTTTCTCTCTTTATTTTAGCATAACTCACCTTTATTAATAATCTCAATCGAGCTTTCAAAGTTCTTTTTTATTCTATTTTTATCATAAATGAATCCATTGTTTATATTTAGTCTTACTGAAAAACTGTCATTCACATTGATCAAGCATCATAAGTAAAGCAAGATTATATCTTTCTCTTGGATAATTACACTGGCTTGATTTGCTCCCTCAGCCCTTCTAATAGTAATTAAATGATCTATTTTCATTTTGACAAAGTCCTTTTAAAATAAATCATTAATTGAATATAAACTCAATATTTAAGTAGATCTTTAAAAATGTGTTCATATTATGAAACAAGCAAAGCTTTTAATAGACAATTTTTTAATAAATTCATTGATCTCTCTTTAAATGATACCATATTTTTTTTAACTTCATTGATTTAAACATAAAGTTTAACTTTTCTTTACTCTCTATTATGCAGACAATGTTTATGTTAATTTATATTCATCTTAAGTTTCTATAAGCAACTCTTTTTTTTTAGTTAATTTCACTGGTAAATTTAAAAATGATATAATAGTGCTTTGCATTAAACTACCAGCTATAAATTATTGACTAGCAATAAGAACTATTTCTTTTTCCAGCATTCGCTCAAGCAAAAGAAATATTTTATCAAATGGATAGAATATAAAAATAGATTCTGCCTTTATTTTATTGGATGTAAATTTTTTAATGAAAAATTTCATGTAGATGATTGATTAAGCTTAATATAATATATTCTAAAATTCTAAGCAATTACTTTAAGTAAATATTAAACTTTCAATCATAGATCTCAATAAATTATATAGATAAAGATCTAAAAGCACTATACAAGCCAAAGGGAAGGAAATAATAAGTAGAAATTTTAAAAGTCTTATATGCTGGCTTATCTTTCAATGTTAAAGTATGAAATATAATAAGAATAAATTAGCAAATTATCATGTTATATAGATGCTGATAAAATATGTAAAAGTATTAACGAAATAATTAATTTAATTTTAGATTAAAAATAAATTATAAAACTATCTTTTTTAATTTAATTGAGCAGCTTGTCGTGCACAAAAAGAAAAAGCAAAGAAAAATTAAATTAAATGATCTTCAATAAAAAGCTCTTACTATTGGATTTTGCAGACTCTGTCAAAGTCTAGATAATATTTGTTGCAAATATTTGTTTCTATGAAGTAAATACATTCAAATTGAAGAAGATAATTTTCATAAATCACTCAGACTAAAGACTCTAAGCTGGTACTTCGCAGATCATTCAATTTTAAGCAAAGTTTTTCGGTACAACAACTTAGAAGCTTAGGGGATTATTGCTCTTTTAAATATTGAAAGCTTGAAGCCCTTGAAAACCGTATTTTTTTATGAATAAAATCTAGTTCAATTTCAATATAAACTTTTTTAAATGGGTGTCTGCTATCATAAAAAATCATCGACTATTGTTCTCCGCACTCGAATGTCCCAAAGTACATCATCATTTGAATGAATTAGAATTTTTATTTTATAAACTCGCTATTATTAAATTATAAAGTTAATTGCTAGGTGAGGTACCAATCTCACTTTGGACTTTCAAAAAGAGCTTAATATTATACTCAGGCCTACTGAGGACATTAGGGGGTTGATGGGCGCAACATATAAGGGGCCAGTCGACGGGGTTCAATCTGCCAGCTATTCACTCCTCGAGTAGGCGTGATCCTAGCATTTCCCTGCATTTAATGAGTCACCTGGCTTGAGTTCAGCTCTAGGTAATAGGGAGCAGGACGAAGATACGCTCTTCATTCAAAAGTGAGAAGACGAAAACCATTGAAGCCAACGATAAGGATTTTTCTCCCACACCGGGTTGGGGTGCTGAAGCACCACAGCGAAAGGACAGGGATTTCATTTCCCAGTAGCGGTGGGACCGGTTAGTGTTTTTCTCCATTCCCAATTATTTATTCGAATCTCTGAGCTCTGTTTACATGTTATTACTGGCCGACATCTTGATTCAGGAGGAAAACTAGGTGAATGTGGAAATGGTTTTTTCGGAGTTTTCTACTTAATGACTGACATGTACGGAATTTCCACGTCAACTAACTCAGATACGTCTACGTCAAGATTAAGATTAATAGTTTGATTTTAGTATTAAACAGTCACATGTTAAATTTATTTCATTTTAATCATTAAACACACATTTTTTACTAGTTCGTAAGCTGAAGTTCAAACTGGAAGGGTTAAAATATATATTAAAAAATGAGCATATAAAAAGACTTTAAAAAGAAAGACAGACAGATTTCGTTTAAATCGTAATTAAAACATTTTATCATCTATTTGATTCTTAATATATTTGCTGATACCCAAAAACACCAAAACTACTAAATTTAATAAAATAATATTTTTTATAAATGATGAGTCTCCGTGCTCAAATTGGAGTTCTGAAGAAAAACTGTGAGTTTCAAAAATTTAATAATATTTCGATTCAAATAATTGATTTGTACATACCGCAAGCAAATATTTGAAGCTTTGACAATTCTTCGCATAAATTCAATAGACCAAGAATGATTAAATTAAAATTCGCATGATTAAATAATAATTCTCTACAATATTTTATCTTAGCAATTCATTCTCAACCAAAAAAAAGTAGGTGAATTCTTAGAAATTAAAGATTTTAAATACATTAATTTATAATAGAATACTGTGTCTTAAATACAATACTGATTTCAGCAGTATTGATTCTTGTACCCTCTCGTGTGTCTTGCCTACCATAATATTTTAGTTTATCAGTATTCTATCAATAAAACATTAAGGATAACCAAAGTTAGGGACAGTTACGACATTAACTTTATTATAAAAGTTAAGGTGATGAGAAGAAAATAAATACTTTTTTGTATGGTAAATTAGATAAAATAACAGAATGCAGATAAAATGTATCACTCAAACAAAAGATTGAAGGCTAGTACTTCGCAGACTATTCAATTTTAAGCTAAGCTATACTATACGATAGCTTAGAAGCTCAGGGGATGATTGCTCTTTTAGATAATGAAAGCTTTGAAGCTTGAAAATAACATATTTTTAATCAATAAAAACTAGTTCAATTTCAATTCAACTTCTTTAAATGGATATCTGCTATCGAAAAAAATTATCAACTATCGTTCTCCGCCCTCGAATGTTCCATAGTGCATCATAAATTAATTGCATTTCAATTTTCATTTAAATACTCGATCGTAAGTTGCTACTGCTGCTGCTGGTGGCGGTCATAAACTGGAAATATTAAAATATATACAATCCTTGCAAAGAAAAGGAAACGACGAAAAAATGGCAGAGATATTTTAATGAGATCCTCATTAAAACATTTCTTCACCTGTAAATCTCAAATTATCATTGTGATTGAAACCTAAAACAACTAAACCATATAATTTAATAGGATAACTATTGATTTATGATATGTGGTTGAGGTCAAATTGGGGTTTGTAGAAAAACTGTGAGCTTTATATAAATATTTAATGACTATTTTCGAATTAAATTTGTTAGTTAGTTTGTACAACTCGCATGCAGAAATTTGAAGCAGTGACAATGCTTTGGATAAAATCAATAGACAAAGCATGATTAAATTATAATTCTCTACAAAGATTAATCTTAGCATTTCATTCTCTACCGGCGAGAAGCAAGTGAATTCTTCAAAATGAAGATTTAACATTCATTACCATAGTAGAGTGCTGTGTCTTAAATACTATACTGATTTCAGCAGTATAGATTGTTGTGTTCATGTCATTTAATACTTACCACAATTTATTGTTAATCACTATTTTTATAACTTATCAATTAAGTGAAACCAAAGTTAGAGACTGTTTTTGAAATATTAAATTTATTTTAATGTTAATGGAGATGTGGAGAAAGTCATAAAAATATTTTTTTATTGTTAATTATTTACAAAAAATAACAGAATACAGATATAATTGATTTATCACTCAGACAAAATACTCTAGGCTGGTACTTCGCAGATTATTCAAATTTAATCTTAGTTTTTCTGTACAACAACTTAGAAAAGGGGATTATTGCTCTTTTAAATATTGAAAGCTTGAAGCTTTTGAAAATCGTATTTTTTTTATGAATAAAATCTAGTTCAATTTCAATACAATTTCTTTTAATGGTGTCTGCTATAAAAATAATTATCAACTACTGTTCTCCGCACTCGAATGTGTTATAGTACATCATCATTTGAATGCATTAGGATTTTTATTTTTAAACTCGCTTGTAAGCTTATGCTCAAACTGGGAGGGTTAAAATATTCAAATTCCTGATTCAATGCATTTTCAATGTGGAAATATGATAAATTTTTTAGCTTTATATTTAATTTTTTCTGTTTATATTCAAATTTGTTGATTTAATTTGCATTAAAATTCTCCTTATTGGTAAATAAATACAGAAGATAGGCAAATTCTTTTAAATTTTTTAGTAAATATTGTCTTTTTATTAATTGAACTTATTTTATATTAAAATGTGAATATACCTATATATTTGACTTTTTGAAAATGCTCTGTTTTTAATACTGTTTGCTATATTTCATATTTACAACTATTAATTATTTTAATCAGTGATTACTTTATTGTTATCTGTAGTTGGCAGCTTCATCGCTAGTTTAAACTAATATTTATGAATCTTAATCATTTTTTTCTGATGACAATCCTTAGACTCCAAATTGTCATGCTTTTCCTATTTATGGATGAATAACTTATCACATTCAATCTTTAATGTTAATGTCCGCATGGTCAACAAAGAGAAGAAAGTGCTGCCTTTAGTAACTTAAATAAAACAATTTTATATTTACTGTTGAAATTAATTTCTTCTTTTTGTGCTGTGGTCTGCAATTAGCTCTTATTTACACATTTTAGACTGGAGATGTTTATAAAAATTTGATATTATAGAGAAAAGCGATACTACTATTTCAATTTGGTTTATCGCCTGTGTTATTATGTTAGGGGTTGTAGGCATTGTCATCAAATTATAATTATATGCATACTTTTATATCATCGTGATGTCATTCCAAATGGTAGTCTCTATTAATGACCTAATTTGGCAAAACATAGTAGAAAACAGCAAAGATATAAACTTACCATTAATTTAATTAATTTAAAGTATTTAATTAGTTTCAGTTTTATCTTGACATTTGTGGAATTAAGATTTTTTGAAGATTCAAAGCTTGCATTTTTAATAATATCTAAATATAAAATTTTTAATTTTTAAAAAATGGTGAGAAAATGGTTGACTCTGAGCTTTTTAGGAGCAGCTGTTTTTGTTTGGGATCAACTGTCCAAATCAAGACAAACTCTTCATAAGCAAAAAGGCAATTGACAAAAAATAAAGTAAAACCAACAACAATAAAAAGACGATGCAATCATATATTTTTTTATATTCCTTCAATTTTTATTTGGTTTGGATTTTACTTTGTAGAAACAATTATCATTGTTCTCTTCTAATTTATATATGTTTTGTGTGAATTTCAAAAGAAAATATATATAAATAGGGCTGAATATCTTAATAAATGATAATAGCTAGTCATGATAATATTTGTATAAGTAATTATAATGGATAAAGATTAAATGCCATCATAATAGTCTTCAACATTAAGTCACTCAAGCTTGTATGCAACATCGACACAGCAAGAGGTCTATCAAAAATGAAATTCTACCCTTAAAACACAATAAGGATATGAAGAACAGCATTCTTAGACAATTAGCTAAAATTTAAGTTCATGTTCAAAGAAATTTATTCATTTATATGTAATTCAAATGTAAGAAAGCATTAAATTTGTTTATTTTAAATGGTAAAGTCATCTCATTATGTATTAGATTATTAGTATGTGTATTTTTCGGCTGTTCTTCTTCCATCCTCAAATAAGGTCAATAAATCTCATTAGTCGAATTTTGATTTTTAAAAAAAATAAATCACATGAACGCAAGAATTATATAAAAAAAAAGATGAAGGATATTGGGGTCTGTTTAATTATAACTATTCTTTTTATTTGCTAAATTCTATATTGATTAAAAATTTATTTCCAACCAGATCAATAAGAGAAATTAAAGTTTTCAATTTTAGATTATGTTATCTCAATTAAAACCCCATAATTAAGGATTTTTTATAAAGCCAAATTTTCATTTACAAATTAAACTATATCAATAAATCATAAAGATAAATTAAAAAAAAAACTTAATTTCTACACTCTAAATTATATTTTGCTTTCCTGAATGAGTTTTGGTCTACAAGAAGTAAATCCCCAAAGCTTTCATTATATTTGAGAGCTTTAGCGTGAGAATTCCCTCATTTAACGAAACAATCACAAAGTATAATATGGGTCTTCTAATGGGATAGTAGATTTAATATCGGTTAATATTGGATTTTTGGGCAGTAAAGTAATCAATATTTCTATATTCTTGACTCTCAGGAGATGCTGTAGATTCATTGAACTATGCCATTTTAATTTAGATAGTCAACTCAAATTAAAAAAATGCTTTGTGAAGGTAGATTCCAGATAGATACTTTATGCGAACTCTTGTTCTGTGTCTCTCTATCTGGAAATGTAATCGGAGGTGTAATCTAAAAATCTAAAAAAATTTCCTTATACCTTATATTAGTAAGAAACATTAAAGACAGATCGGTTTGCCTATTTCATTATGTGGATGAATAATTTGACCTAATCATTTTACAATGTATACGTTAGTAAAGTAAACAAAGAAAAGAAAATACTCCCTATATGTATATGTATTTTTAAATATATATTTCTTTCTTTCTTTTTTTATTTATTTATTTAGAAATATGCTTTCTTCGTTCTTCCAGTTGCTTTATTTTGCACTGTATTTATTATAGAATTGGGGAATTCCAAATTATCTTCAAATAATAGTAAGATTTATACAACTTAAAGGAATCTTTGCTCGTTTAGCAGTATCAGGTTTATTTGGAATTGTTATCACGATCAGTAGTTGCACATGTTAATCACAATAAATAGATCAATTATACCTTTCTTTTTCGGAGCTGTTAAGGACATAAACTTCATATTCCCCCCCTCAAAACCCACTCCATTTCATATTTATCATTGAAAGTAATTTGATGAGTTTGAGTTTATTCCTGATAATTTTCAGAGTATATTTCAATAATGCTAGTTTCACTGACCTTGTGACAGTAGGTCTCCTTCTAAGCTTTTGCCGCGTAACAGAATAAACTAACGATTAATACAATAATCACAATTTAAGAAGCAAAAAAACTTAAATATCAATTAAACTACTTAAAAACTTAAAAAATTATTCATATTAATTCACATTTAATATTCACTATTAAAAATGGATATATCACAGTATAGACCTATAGAAAATCAACCAAAAAATTAGACAAGCTTATAAAAATTCCCAAATATTTAATTAGTGAAAAAATATAATTATTTCTTTGTGTTTGATCTCTTTTACATTGTTCATGCTTATCAATAAATATTAAGATTTATTGACTAAGATTATGTTGATAAATTGAAATATATAAAGCATTTAGAATATATAAACAAATAAGGTGATGTTTTAATTATTTTTATGCGTAAAAATAATGAATTGTTATACTGATTGAAAAAAAATAATAAAATGCAAGTGCTACAATGCTAAAGTGCCTGAACACCCGGAGGAGCAATTGCGAGTCACAACACTCCCCAACTCTAAAGAATACTATGATTACAGCAGCAATAGTCAAAACCCCTAAACCCTTTCAGTAGTTTGATTGAGTTTTTGATTGATAAAAGTAGACTATTAGTGCATACTTTATTAGGTTTAATAGGGTTTATGTAGGGGTTTAATGTTTAAATATTAGTATTTTAAGTGAGTATATGCGAGGTTTGGGGTCTGTTTATGACAGTGAGAATATTGATCTATTGTTTAAGTTGCGATATGGATGTGATGAATATAGTGATCAACTCAAGCCTGCTCTGAATTATACGTCGATAGCAAGGCTACTCCATAAATCTCCAGCAACTGTGAGGTCTCACTGTCTATTAGCATTGAATTTAAAGAGATAGTATCTTAATTCTAAGCCTAAGACCCTTAAAATTTTAGCAGCATCATATCGATTACCTAATTAATATAAGACTCTTAAATACTGGGCTCACTTCTCTCTGGCCTAGAGAGCTGTGATGTTTCATCGCCAATTTCCTGAGCTTCATATCCCTGCTTAATCTATAGCGAACATATATAAAAAGAACGGTATATCTTACAAGACAGTCAATCGCATTAAGAGAGTGATTGACTTTAATGTTCATTTTATAAGGATAATTTAAATTATATATTCGATTAAATGCAAAGGTCTTAAGAGCATAATATAAAGTTCATACACGCTGATGAGGCAGTATTCACCTTTAATACCTCATATCTAGGTCTTGGTATAAGAGGTACAGCAACATTGAAGTATATGATTAAAGAGTTAAGGTTTAAACTCATGCAATACTTGGTGGAATAAGTGAAGATAGTGGCCTCGAGACTTATGTTATTCACCCTCGTTCTATAAAGACTGAATAATATATTAAGTTCTTACAATAACTCAGAGACAAATACGCTGACTAAGAGATTACTCTGTTCGTTGATAACTTATCAGTTCATAAAACTAAAGACTCAAGGAAGGAATATGAAAGGCTAAGCATAACACCTGTATTTAATGTTCCTTACAGCCCTTAGTTCAATGGAATTGAATTATATTGGGGGTTATTGAAAGGTCATTATAAGAAAATTTCTGCTCTACCATCTGATACATGATTTAAAGATAGATACAGTAGATTTTATTAAGAGTGCTGCTAAGAGAGTCAGCGATGATAAAGCTAAAGTATGCGCAAGAGAAGGGAGATTTTGTGTATATAAATAAGTTTTAGATTTAAATGAATGAATAAGTTCACTAATTAAATTTGCCCGTAAAGGGATTTGGCTTCTCTTTCTTTTCTATCTCTTAAGGCTTGCTTGGGCCTGTGTTTCTTCTCTTAGTGCCAGCTCCTGCATCTATGTTCATCACTTCTGGCTTTTATAAATCTTTGAAGAGCCTCTTATCAATTCATGCTTTACTTGAGACTATCTCTCTCTGTTTAATTTGCTACGCTCTTTCATAAAGTATATAGCAGTACCAGGTTTTCTATAAAGTTATAAGACTAAGCTTACTTGGGATGAAAGGATACTTTTGAAGTTCCTACAGCCAGGTATCACTTATTTTAATACCTTGTTTCTCTTTTTTTTCAGGAG
>ARYC01009777.1:0-22891 GCA_000711775.1 Oxytricha trifallax | reverse complement strand
TTCCTAGAACATTTTTAAAAGTTATTAACAGGAATCTGCTTGTTATTTATAAGTGAGCGGATTCACTCTTAATTTATTGATTAGAGTTTGATAATCGAGGAGTTAATCCTCTAAATAAACTTAAATTGCATGGGTATCTTTATTCAGAAGTTTAGGTTATTTGTAAGTGACCTGCGTCATGGTGTCCAGAACTTAACCAATATCCTAATAATCAACTTCATTATCATCAGAATCAATCAATGCTAAATTTAGTTTGAATTTTCGATTTTGATTGTTATTAGGATTCTAATTCATTATTGAAGATACTAAATTAGAAGAATATTAATCTTGTTCGATAGATTGATTAAGAAGATCCTTTTAGTTGATTTTATAGGCATTCAAATTATCATTATTCTAGAAGTTTTGAATATCGTTCCCTTCTTCATTGTGATATTAACCCTCAATATTTAAATTGATTTCGACATTCATCTTGATTTTAGTATCTTATTCTTGCTACTCTTGCTAGTCCTTTTCTTATTCTAAGCTGTTCATTTTATATGATTGACGAATTTTACATTTGCTTAACATCTGTTTTTTTACTTTACGAATCATGAATTGAATAAATGATTCATCTAAATTATTTTATTTTTCATAAGCTTTGAAGTAATCAGCATTATGGTCAAAGCGTATCTATTTTAAATCAGTGATCTTGGTAGTTAGTATATTCTAAGAGATTTTCACAATTTTAATACTCTGAAATGAAGTGTTATTTAACTTTTTGTTTGAAAGAGTATTTATAAAAGGTAGAATTGCAAGTTGGTTAAGTTCAAGCTCGCTTTACTATAAGACTTCATTTAGCGGCTAATCAAGTTTGTTGATGAAAATAGCGTGAAGTGCTCGCATCAAGATTTTGAAGAAGTCCTCATTTCATAAATCTGGGCTTTCTATAAGTTTATCAAAATAGCAGAGAAGAAGCTCAGTTGCATTATCGTCATGAGAAACAAGAAACTCAAAAATGGTACCTTTCCATTCTAGTAAATCCTGTCCTTCTACGAACTTGCATGACAAAGTATAAAGTCCTATTATTTCAAGAGGAGAGTCACCTTGTTTATATGCATATGAAATTTGTTGCACATCATTTGGTAGTAATTAAAATTCTGCTTGGTCACCAATCTATTATTGCTTTCCTTCCATTTTAATTTATAATTAGAATACTAAAGATATCTATTTATATTCTTAATGATATTATAATATAATTAATTTGATCAAGCTTCATCTGTAAAATTATACCTAGAAATAAATGAAGACCTAAAAAACAGATAACTAGAATGCACGTATAAACTTACACCCTAACGAAGAGTCTAAGAATGGATTATAATCAGAAATTTCTTGCTCATAGCAGTCGATATTAAGCGATGATTTTCTTATTTCTAATGCCTAATCTGTAATTAAACCAAGCAAAGTTAAGGCTTAAGAGAAATCTATTGTTAAATGGACTCCTGTCGTGCTTGGTAAATTATTCCCAAACGTTATTTAGTCAACAAAGTTCAAATACAATTCTGGATAACTGCTAAACAGTGGTGAAGTCCCTGTACAAATCTAGAAGCTTACAGGTGGAGTAATCATAAAACTTCCTTAAGAAAAAATTCAAGAATATTTAGCTAGCAATGTTGATGTTTGTTACATATAAAATGATGAGGAGCTTTGCAAATTCCTTGAAGCTTACCTTCAAAGTTTTCGACTTGCCAGAATCAGGAATAAACCAGTTATGAATAATTAAGAAAGCGACACAAGCAAAAATATTACAGGAGGATGCAAAGTTAATTAGTAACGAGGAGCTCTTAGAGGGAGTCAAAATTTAATAGATGCTCTCAACGAGACAATTAAATAAAAAGGCAAATCCTAGAAGTTAAGTAGCAATCCTTTTTTGAAGAAAAGAGAAGCTAAGCTCGCATGTAAGAAATTAGAGGTTATTAATCTATACTATAACGAACAATTAAAGCCTCGTCAAGTGGCTAAGAAATTGAGGATGGATGTGGATGTTGTATATAAGACTATCGAAAAGTTTAAGTACGAGGTCAAGCATAAGATTCTTGATCCTGAATCACAAAAGAAAGTGGGTAGAAAAGGGGTTTGTGGGAACTAGCTCTTGCTTGATTCTATCCAGGCCTACCTAGAACAGGACGGAATTTACGAAGTTACAGGATAGAAGCTTCATAATTATTTATTAAACCTGGCTCAAACAAAGCCAGAGTGTAAGCTACTTAAGGTGCCTTGCGTTACCACTCTTCAAAAGATTGTGTGAGATAAGTTCCATCTAAGATATGGTAAAACTCAGGCTGCTAATACAAAGTATAGAGACTCGAACTTCAATGAGAAGAGGCTCTGGATTAGCAGGTTGTTGGCTCAGTTCTTATATGAGGATGCAGTTATCATTTCAGTTGATGAGAGCAACTTCCGATCGGACTCGATGCCCTCAAAGTAATGGAGCTTCAACATTAAAGATATGCATCGAGATTCTGCAAAATTACAGAAGCGATAAAAAAGGTTGCAAAATGATAGCATGATCCTCGCTAGCGATGACAAACTTTTGTATGGACAAATGCTCCTCAAAATGGATCAATGTTCTGATTCTTCAACTTCAAAATTCTTAGAGAGCTTCCATCTGGAAAAAATTGAAAATGTTGGGGAATAATTAGAGAAGGTTTCAAATTCATTTGACTTATGGTTTTCTAAATATTGTAATTAAAAGGTTGGAAATATTAAAAGTGGAAAATTCGGTGTGGCTAAGTCAATTTCGTAAGCAATTAGCAATTTTGCAATGAAATGCTTTATAGGACCTAAGGTAGGATAGGGGTTTAAGAAATATCCTAGACGCCAAAGAATCTTGTCAGCACTCCAATCTAAATTCATGGAGCGAAAGTTCTAAGGGGGTCAAAGTAGTCATCGAAAACCAGTAATTATAGTTAGAAAACCATTGAAAATACTAAGGTAATTATTAATGCATAATACTTTTCGGGAAATCCATAACTGAAACCATTAAAAAAGCAACTTCAGACCCCTTCAATGAAAACTCGGCTTGCATTTACAAAGGATCTCTCCCCGATATTAGAGGTCCTTGAGACCTCCAATTAGAAATTCAGCTTGACTAAAACTTTTCATAGTTTCCGCATAAATAGTTCAGTGAAATCAGTGGTGTCTGAAGACAATTCAGCTTCAAAAGTGACGAGTGGTTTAACTCCTATTCTCGATAAAATATCAAAACTAAAACTGGAATCTTCGAGGAAGAAGTCTGTTGACCTAGGTGCCGAAACCAAGTTGGAAAGTCGGTTTGCGGTCACTCCTAGGAAATTAAAACTCTCAAGTAGCTTCCACAAAGACTCATCGAACCCTGGGTCAGAGCAGGGAAACTTGCAGAGTGAAAGGGGCTCTTACTAAAAGCTTTGGCCCCAGCTATTTATAGACCCTCACTTGAAAAGCATTAAGGAATACTAGAGTGAGATGAAGCAGAACCTGGGACACTATGGGATGAAAGTGAGAGAGTTGTCAATTAAGAAAAGCTCAGCTAAGAGATAGCAATTCTCAATGTCTTATATTGCTGCGATTTCCTAGGATAAAATTATCTCCAGTCAAGTGATAGAAGGAGCTTTTGACTCAGTTCTCTTTGAAAACTTTATCTACCATACCTTACGCAGTGTAAGAACTGACAAAGAACTACACTCTAAGAAAGTGGTCCTGCTGATGGACAACGCAGTCATTCATAAATATTCAGAGATGTTAGCCACAGCCGGAAAGTTCAAAGTGAATGTGCTCTTCAACGCCGAATACTCGCCTTGGCTCGATCCAATTGAGCAGTTATTCTCCTTTACAAAGAAGGAGATGAAGATGGACACTATTCAGAACAAGTATGTTTTAATGGGCTTTACACTTTTAGGCAGCAATTGGTGAAGAGGGTTGCGGAAATCGTTCAGAATTTAAGAAAAGAAGGCATCCAGGGGATGTGGGCATTCAGTATTAAGAAGTGGATTCATACTCTTCGGTTCGGTTTTGTGTGATGATGTTTGTTTCATAGCTGAAGTAGTGTATAAAACCTGTTTCCCTTTACAATTTCCCCTGTCATGTCAGTTTTAAATTCATCGCAGATTATTATAATTAATAATACTATTTATATTTTACTTAAAAATGTCCTAATTCACTCTTTACAACACTCAATTCTAAAATACTGCTTCTATTTCACATTTGCACTGTTAAAATGGCCACTTCCTTCGCGATTCTACTTAGTTGCATTTCCTTTCATATTATCGCAATTATGGCTGAATGTGATATTTTGGCAAAACTTCCAAACTTTAATGGAGTTACCCTACTTTCAAGCCCCTTTTCGGTAAATGAGAGAGGTTTTTATGAAAAAGTCCCTATTTTGGTCTAAACTACGCGAGTCTCTGAAATCGCTAATTTCGCAAATGTCCCAACTTCCCTAATTATACAGACCCCTAAATTTGAGATGTATGAATTTTTACAAATACATATATAATTTTGACCATTCCCCTAATTTTTTTTACCAACTACTAATAAAAAAATGACACATGTCAACAAACACATGGGTTTTGAAATTGAGTGGATTTGGGGTTACGCATTTTACCATTGGTCTAATTATATTATTTATTTAATTTTAATTTTATTTTCACAATTTCCTGATTCAATTCTATTTTAGCAATATTGATATAAACAATGGTTACTATCTCACCTATATAAGAGCTGGATCGTCTCTTACTACTCATTTTTTCCCTCTAATACTTTAAAAACTTCCCTTAAAACTTGTATGCCCGCAAATCTTTCATATAAGCTCTCAATTATAGATGCAGTTTAATAATTTTAAATTCAAATTTAAAATGAGCGCTAATATTTTTCAGAAAAAATACAGCACTTCCATCAAACTAAAGGAGACTTACCTTTACCATCAATAAAAAGTGTGAAAGCTGTGAGTTGAACTTTCATAAGGAACTACCAGAGGTATCACTTGATGTCTCTGTTATTAAAATTGAAATTAATAATAGAAAATAAATGGCAAACAAGTGTGCCGGAGACAGAGAGAGAGGAGAAAGGTATTAATGAAATTCCTATACAAACTGAAGAAGTTGAAGTCTATTTTTGTGAGTTATGTGAGAGAGATTTTGCTCATAAATCAAGCTGGTACAGACATATGAAGGAGCATAGAGAAGCAAAGCCCACTGTGTACTTAAAGCATGATAAAATAGATGGAAAGTATGACTGCTTTGAGTGCCATATGCAATACTCTCATACAAGAGACTTAAAGAAGCATTTATTAAAAGCTCACAAGAAAGATATAGAAGTTGAGAATCATGAAGTTGAGCTGAAGTTCTAAACAAAAGAAAAGCGAGGGAATATTCTAAGGTCGTAGTACCTGAATAAGCTAGTGAGTTAGAGTACGTTAAGAATGCACGCATCCAACTGACCTCTGAAATAACAAAAATTATGATCAAGATTCAATACAAGAAAATACCGGTTCTTGCTTAAATTGACCTAGACACTTCTCTTTAAAGCTACCTTATTTTAGAAGACTCCTTTGATAAGAAAGTTATCAATGATCATCAGTACGCATGCAAGGTGTATCCCTTCACTATCTCTTAAGTGATGATAAATATTAGATGGAGTTTACAAATGAGTATCAAGTACTCACTTAAGCTAAGTTTAAAGAGTGTAGTTACTTAATCAAGCTAGATGCTGTTCTTCTTGCCAAGGATCATGTCGCTCTCAGACTCCCACTCTATGAAATGACCCTCAGAGATTTTATTACTGATCAAAGGAATCATAAGTAGCTTGCTTTTATAGCAACCTAAACCTTACAAGGTATAAAAGAGTTACATAAGTTAGGCTTTGTTCATAGAGATTTGAAGCCTGAGAATATTATGATAAACTTCTCACCTGTAAGAGTGGCAATTATTGACTTCAACAGAGCATTAAGGGTGGAAGTATCAAGGCTGGGAAGTGTTATGGGAACTCCAGGCTCTTATCCTGAAAGAAAAGACTGGAGAGATGGAGATTATTAATGGGATGTGTGGGCTTTAGCAGCAATAATAATAGAGTGCGATATGCCTTGCAACGATTACTACTACAATGTGCGAGAAGGATGCTAAGCAAAGGATCAGGCAATTTATTGACAAAACCAGAGTCTCTCAATCAATGAAACAAATGGCAGAGTCAATATAAATTAAACGAAACTCAAGATCAGACATATCAATAGAGCAGATAGAGTTGTGGTTAAGTAAGATAAACTTTAGACCTCTTCCACATGATCCAAAAGTGCATTTTGAGTGATTAAATTAAATACATTTACTAGAAATTTCACATTAAAACCTATTGTTACCCCAACCCCAAACAAATTCCCTACAAATCAAAGCACTTATAAACCTGATTAAGGGATTAAGGGGTTTTGGGTGTAGTATATTTCTTGTGGATTATCTGAGCTATGCTTCTAATTTTATTTTCATTCTTTCATTGGCTTCCATTTCCTTCTCTACTTCGTTATCAGCCTCACTTAAATCATCGTCGTCTTTATCTGGCAATTTCACTCTTATGTTATTTGCTGTTGGATCTTGAGATAGTCCAAGTCCATTCTTAAAAACTGTCTAATAAACATTTTATATCACGCTAAGAAAAATATAAGTCCATTAGTTGCTGCGTTTTAATTATTGTTTCCGAAACCAGTCATCATCAAAGATGAGCTGATAAGTCTTGAACCAATATTATCTTGAATAAGCAGCTCATTTGAAATTGTTCAATTTTAATTATAAAATTTATTATACTTCTTTTTTAAAAAAATTGGCAATACATAATTAAATTATACTCCCTCATTTTCATCTTTCTTGAGCCCTCTAATCTTAGACATTGCCTCATCATACAAGTTATCATTGCGAACCAAGCCAAAAATGAACTCTAGCTTTTATTCGCATTGGATGAGTGCCTCAACCAACGTATTATCAGTAACAATAACATTGGGCACTCCCTCTAGTTTGATATCGTTTAACTTATCGCTTACATGCTCTATACCAGCCTTAGCATTTACGAGAACTTTATTAATGCGCTCTAATTTTTCTTTATTCTGGTTGTATTTCAGCTAAGCTGAGTTTACATTCATAAAGTAAATAGAATTGGGGGAATATATTTATTATGAAACTAACAAATACTAATTATTAAAGATTCTTTTCAACTTCATCCATCTGCTTTCTGGTCATTCCCTCAAGCCCTTCATATCTCATTTTCTCAACCTCGCTTTTCATGTCCATTTTTCTATCATTTAAATCCATTAGTTTCTTCTCATTAGCTCCCTTCAGCTCAAGCAAGTTGTTATATGTATCATGTTGTGTAGCAAACTTTTGGATAATTTCGTTCACATCACTCACTCCCGTTGCATCCTTGATTCTACGCATAGCTTCATCATAGTCCTCCAACCTGTGTTTATCTATGCTAGCACCACCAGTTAAACTTTGTTAGTGAGAGGCCAAACCTCCATCAAACTTACCTCCAGTTGTGCCACCTTTCTTTCCACTAAGACCTGCTAGCATTTAACCAAAGCCACCACCATTACCTGAAGCAGTGTCATTTTATCTATTCATATCTCCCAAATTGCCAACTCCAACTTAGCCAGAAAATTTAACAGTATCTCCTCTTGGATCTTTCTTGTCTGTTCTTTCCCTTTGATCAAGTCTGCTTTCTATCTATGCTTTTTAGTCATTAACCTCCTTAAATCTCATCTTTCTTCTGGCTTCAATCTGAGCTTCAAATTTTCTAAGATCAGCTTCAGCGAGTTCCTTAGCATGATTAGCGTCATGACTCAGCAAGAGTAACTCTTCGAAATCATGTTCTTTTCCCTTAAGTGATTGTTCAATCGCAGCTAATTGATTATCATAGCCTACTCGTTCATCTTTCAATCTCTTTACAATGAGTTCATAAGTTTTCTTAATGCTCATAGCTTCGTTATATTTAATCATAGCCTTATCTAGCCTGTTTTCAAGCATTCTGATGGTTCGCATTTGAGGATTATCATCAGAGTTTATATCAAGCTGTTCTTTGTTCAGTTCTCTTTGCTTATCTTGAAGGTGCAGAAGATTTTCCTTTTTCTAGATAGTCTTATTTTTAGCTTCGTCTAATTTCCTACGCCAAACTGCCAGATCTTTTTCAGTTTTAAGATTGAAATCAGAGCCTGTTGAAGCCATAGATTAACCTCCAGCAGTCGTTGCCTAATTCAAATGATGATAAGAAATTATGATATACAAATTTTAGAAAACTAAATGCAAACACCAATAAAATCAAGAATTATTGGAGCATTTTCTCAATTTTGGATTGTTACTTTTCCCTATTTTTTCATAATAATTAAACTTACTCTACTTTTCAGCTACTCTCTTAGCTCTTTATTTTCTTTTTATAGTTACTATATTTGCTCTCTATTTCTTTATTTTGCCATTGATGAAGCATGATAGAATACTTTTCTATCGCCTTCTAACAAATGAAATTTCTTTCTTAAGTCTTCTAGGTCTTCTTCTGGCTATCGTTACATGTTACTGCCTTTCTAAGCCATTTTAAATATATTGATTTAATTATTTTCTAAACTTCTGAATTAAAATCAAGTGTAAAATCGATAATATAATTTTGCTATTTTAATTCTTTTTTAGATATAAAAATAGTGAATTAGGGTAACTATTAATAAATTAATTTATATTTATATATAGCAAATCAAGTGATTCTATGTAATTATTAATTAAAATGGACGATTAATAGTAACTTCCGATTAAATAGACATTAAATAGTGAATCTCAGTAGGCAAACCATACTTCAGAAAATTAAACTTAAATTCTCCCATCATCAGTTTCACTTAAGCGTAAAATGCAGAACTTCAATAATATTCATGCAAACTTTTCAGGAAACATATAAAATGCAACCAATAATACCTCTATAAGATAGGGGAAGCAGGATAATTCATCTAAAATTAATAACACAAGTATAATAATTTAAGATGAAAAAAAGTCTATAAATAAAATATCTCCAAGATTGGAAAAAAGTGGCAAAAGAAGTTCTAATTCTAAAAGCTACCGAAAAAATTTGAATGTTAAAAGGTACGCAGATTAAAGGGGGTAATCATAGTAGGAAAAAGATTAGCAATATTACACTCCAAATAAAAGTAACAAAGTAGGAGAGCATAGTAAGTTACAGAAATATAATGATCCAGGGTCCCTTTCCCTTGGAAGAAATACAAAAAAGAATATAAATTATGCTTATATAATTATAATGCACAAATACAAACCGCTTAAACATGACTTCTTTGAGAAAGAACAATTAGACTGAAGAGACTTCCTTATTACTTAATGAATAATCTTAATATTCTAACTTAAAAAGTGGATCAATAAAATTAGAACCCCTGAACAATAAAAGGCTAATAAATCTAAAATAAAGTCTCTAAAAAGTAATAGGTCATGATGGTAAACTCTCTTCACTATCAAATTATCAATAGTAAAGTTAACTTAAAAATCATAATCCCTATTAAGATTAGCAATAAGTCAATGCATATATGATAAAATTATCTCCTCTGAAGTAAAACGGGAACAAAGGTCTAAATTAATCACAATAGTAGATTCTATCATTAAATGGCAACAACAATATATGGAATTTAGATGTGTAAGCAAGCAGCAGAAATAATTTAATTGCTCATAATTAGTCACAGAATGTCTTAGTTTAGAGCAAGCTAGAGCAATCTCAGATTTTCAATGGAAGCATGGATTCACCTATAAATAAAAGCTAAGTATTGTGTATGTTACAATCTTATTTACTTAAGCCATAAATAAATGTGTGAATTATTTTATCACTGAATACTAAACGGTAGTCCTTACTATGAGAGTAAAAAATACATAAAAAGCCATATGTCAGTACTAACTCTAAACGAAAACCTCTATTAAACAGAAAGAATAAGTAAGTATCATAACTGAATGATGCCCTCTAACTTGGAGAAAATGATGGTTAAGATCCTAGCAATAAAGCAGAAATTTACACAAATCGCATAGCTTAAAACCAAGATTGTTCTCAAATGATTTAAACAGCCTCAAAAGAATTGAAATCAATGAAATATAATGTTAGCAAAATCATGTGTGGAGACGATTTTCACATAAAACTAGAAAGAAATGAAAGATAAGATATAGAAGTAATTGAAGGGACTTCTTAATTCTTGAAGATACCGATTTTAGGTAAAATACCTCCTCTAAAAATATATATTGAATATGAGGAAGCAACTCACAGATCAGATTTGAAAGTTTGCATATCTAAAAAGAGCAAGTAACCCAATCAGAATAACAGCGAGAAAGTATATTCTAAGCCTGCAACCATCTAATTTGATTCAGTTGATCCATTTTACCTTTAAAACTTCGCATATGTTGGTCTGTACTCAGACTTTGGAATTTAATTTACCGTGCGTGTTGCATTCCCAAAGGAAGACTTAAAAGAAAAAACTTAGGAAGACCCCTAGTAAATTTCTATTCTTGGAATAGGCTCTTAAAACTAAAAACAGTAGAAATTTAAGTAAGATATCCTTAAAAAGATCAAAGATCTTCATGAAGATCCAAATTAACTTGACGATTTCAACTCAATAATTGAAGATCTGAAGAGGCGCCGATATCTTAAACAATTAAGGGGAAAGGATCAAGATTATATTGCAAGAAATAAAGTATACGCTAATGAGTGGGCTTCATATCAAATAGATATTCAAAGGTCCAAGATGGATACTAGTGAAGAGAGAATTTAAACTGTTTTAGAGAGGAATTAAGAATAGAAAATACAGGAATTAAAGCGAAAAGTATTTCTACTTAACAAATGGAACATCCTCAAAGTAAAAGTAATATTATAATTATTTTTATTATCAATATATAGAGAAGCGAATTCGTTAAGTTTAATAAAGAAAAATACGAAAGAATAGCAAAAGTAAGAGAGTGGTTAATTCTTGAAAGCTTAGTCAAAGCTGTTAGATTAGTGAAAAGCAATTTCAAGAAAAAGAGAAGGTATAGAGATCAAATGAAATTTGTTAAAAAATGCATAAAAAGAATTGTTGCCAGATTCTAAAGATCTATGAAAAAGAAAGGCAAAGACTAGAAAAGTAGATCTCATAAGTTAATTGCTAAGTAAGTTTTTCATGCTTTTTAAGTTCATTTTAGTACATTTACATTTGTTGGCTTCTTGAAAAATGATGTGATTATTGAGAAGAGTAAAAATGTAATTCTAACTTTTCTTAAGGAAACTGCTAGTTGCTACTCTATTTAAAAGGCCTTTAATGTTTACTACTCAAGAGTTCTAAAAATTTAAACCTATTTTAGAAAGTAAAAGATTTTGGATTCTTTCAGAATGGAACTTCTGAGATAAGCTTGGATGATTTAATTGGATGTCCTTCAAAAGAAGTACATGAAATCTGGATCAAAATCTAGCAAGCTTAAACTAAAAAAGCTTGCTATGTTAACTGAAAAAATTCGAGAAAATTACATTGAAATGTACTTCTAAAGACAAAAAACACTATACATGATGAATTTTTTTACATCTAGAGGCTATTCTCTTACAAGTTTGAAATTAGAAAAATATTAAGACGAATTAAATACTCTTGATAAAAAACTTGGGATTAAAAATATAGCGACTTAATTGAGTAATGGGTTACCTTAAAGTGGATAAGGCTTGCATAAGGAACAAACGTCGACTAAGATGCCAAGTACTTAGAATGAAATTAAAACTTAAATTTCACAATAATAGATCAAGTAACAACCTACATAAATTCCTTAGTAAAATCAAAGTTCTATCAAGAATACTTAGTAATAAAAGAATTCATTGCTCTTTTTACTTTTTACTTTTTACTATTTATTATATGCCTCAATAACAGCAATAAAAATAACCACAAAACTCTTAACCAAAACAACAGTAATCATTGTAAAACTCTCAAATTGTAAACAGTTCATCACACCAATAATAGCGTTCAAAATCCATTAAGAAATCTCGAAAACAGACATTGGCTTAAAACTAACCTATAAACTAACCTAATTATTAGTTAAATCCTTCACACTTAATAGATGGGAAAATGATGTTGTCTATATTCTTTAAGTTTTCACCCTCTTAAGAACTTGTTAAGGCTATGATTGATAAAGCATTGATTATGCAAGAAAAAAAGTTAATTAAAGAAGCTAAATAGATGGGCATTTTAAACATCAATATCAATATAATAAACGTTATGTAATTTATATTTAATATATCAATTGAACAAGTAAGTTTTTAATTTTATAAGAAAGAAATGAAATAATTAGAGTTTTATAGAATAATTTTTGCTACTATTTTTCGCTATCGAATTATTTTGAGCATAAATTATTTTTACAATTTTAAGAATTTAAATTTTAATTTTAACATATATTTGCCATTATATTAATATTTAAATAAAAATAATTTATTTTTCTCACTAATAACATAAATTTCTTGATAACCACTTAGAAAACTCATATAATCTTTTAAAAAACTAATTTTATAATTAAAATGAGCCCATAATATTTATCCACTATTGACATAAATATAAATATATAAAAACTCTTTGCGGTTTTTAAATTATAAATGATAAAGATGATAATAATATGGAAGAAAAGTTACAAGAAAAATAATAAGAAAATTGATGTCACTATTCATGATATTTTAAGCTTTGTGCTTTTGATTTATTTAATTATTTAAATTAATATACTCAAATCTATCACAAATCTTGTTTGCGTAATTATTGATGCTTTTCTTGGATTTTTAAATATCTACGCTATTTTATTAATTCTAGAGCTGCATCCTAGTCATGAGGTATTTATAGTAAAAATCTTGTGTTTTTTGTAATAAACTGGTAAACCAGTTCTTATTTATATGGTTCATGATGTCCATATTAAAAAATATTTATTCAATAATTTAAATAGATTTAAAATAACCATAAAGAGAATAAATAACTTCTTATTAGCATTATTTTCTATTCTACTGAGAGTGATATATCATACAAGATACATTTTACTTCAGAAATATCAAAGTAGGAATATGTAAATGCTAGTTTTATTGCTACTTTTAAACAAATATATTAAATTATTGAAATAAATAATATAACAAATATTCAAATTATTTAGCCTACTTTTTAGCTTGTACAAACCACTCTGGTAGTTTATCCACATAGACATCTAATTTCATTACCTTCAATTCTTCATATTGAAAACTCTAAAGTTTCTTCAATATTGATACAATTTTAGAAACAATTCTCTTGCTTTCCTCATTTTATTTAGTATTCAGTTATGATGAATAAGCGAATATTATAACATCAGAATTATCAAGTAAATTAGTATGGTTAAACATGGATATATCATCAAATAATTATAATTAATGCTTAAGAGAGTTATCTAACTGTTAATTAAAATGGTCTTTGTTTAATATAGGCAACTTATTATGCTCAAATTGATGTAATACCAAATTATAAATAAAATGAAAAGTTAAATTTCTTAAATTTAATGAAATTAATAGTTGTTTAGCAATATTAAATCCATTAGCTGATTTTATTTTATAAACTCTTCAATTGTCTTATGTTGTTTGTATTCGTATATATTTGTATTCAAAGAGACCACAAATATTTATAACTAGATGCTAGAATCAGCATTTATTTCTAAATTTTATAGTAAATTCTGATTAATCATTGAATCAGCAGATAATAAGAACAGATAGTCATTGCCAAGATACCCTGATAAATACTAAGTTAACTAATCTTGAATATAATTATTTGTTTGATTTTACTAGTTTAAGGAAATAAACAGAATAGATGGTTTATTTGAAGATTTTAAGATCTGAACAGTGCTAATCAACTCAAAATAATCATAAAGTAAAAACATAAGTTATATATTAAAGTTAATACCCACAGAGTTTACAATATCACATGTAAGCCCAGTAATTAAGTTATTGAGTTCTTTTTCTCTACCAATATATTATATCAATTTAATTACTATTGATTTTTGGTTTGTTGATTTTTAAACTCCATCTCCAATTATCAGAATAAAATTCTACAATACCTCTCCATCTTCATTTATCAATAAATCTAATTGTTTATTCAAGCTTTTCATTTCTTTCCTTAATCCCAAAACCCCTTCTATGCTGTCAATCAAACCAATTCTGACATCCTCTCTATTTTTAAATAGTTGGGCAATTTGGATCAATTAGTTTTTATATGTTGAATGATTATCTTCTTTGTTGTAGAGTACAAATATTATTCTTGTTTTTATAGGAAGATTTTAGTATTCTTATTAATCAATCTCTTCTGTACATTTTGCCATAAGATCAACAAAAAGCTTCTTATAGTCTAAGAATTTGACTATTTAATCTGTAAAATACCAATGAATATTTTAAGAAAATTATACCTGAATTGTATAGCTATACAAATGGTTTCTCTACTCTTTGAACAAAATGTAAAAAATGGTGGATGTCATGAATTCCCAAATACTCGCTAACCTTTTGCTTTCTATTTATTTATCACAATAATTAAAACTTACTCTATGTAATAAATTCTATTAGCTTTTGTGGCAAGAGCGAGTCTTAACTTCTTGTCTTAAATTTAATGCGCTTCCCTTATATCAAATCTAAGCACAGGGTGTTTCTTTCCCTATAAATAAATTGTTTAATTTTAAATATAAATCTAACACTCATATAAAGCTCTTATTCTCTAATTTCATTCATAAATGCCAATAATCTGCAATATTGATCCTCTTCTTCACTTAATTAATTTGGCTTTTTAGTTAAATCTTTCCCGAAATTAGTTGAGTTAAAAGTGGCTAAGATCACTGCATAATTATCATCAATAATCTCTGATAAACTCTCTGGGATGTATTTTGATATTTGTTGCTAATAGTAATTCAAATCACAATTATTGAATTAATATGAGGTGCTAAAATTATTAATTATACTATCAAATAATAAGCTGTGTGATATTACCTGTTAAATTGTTGGTAAATTTGATTCTCCAATGTCTTTAAAAGTGAATCCTCAAAAGTAAATTGATGAGAAATTTATAAAATTAATGCAGCTAATAGAGCTAACTTGATAGAGTGTGAATACCTTTTTGGTTTCATTTTAATTTAAATTAATAAAACTAATTTATTACAGAATATATTAATAAAAACTCTAAATAAGGAATTTACTTAGTTTTAAGTAATGAATCTAATGTTCTTAATTTGAGATATAATTAATTTTCAAACACTTTTGTTTAAATCTTTTTCATTCAGATCAATAGCTTCTTGATTCTTCATTAGTATATTTCCTCCTATTTGATATACTTCTTATTGATCGATATCCTTTTGATTGGAATTACTATCAAGTACAATATAATCATCGCTAAATCTCACTTGTTTCTAATGTCTTTTAGAGTCTTTGAGATCGCTTTTCAAAGCACGTTTTCTCTGAAATATTTCAATCGTTTCATTCTTGATATACGTTTCTTGTTACTCAGTATCGAGCTCTTTTTCAACTTTTAGCTTGTCAATCATTGATACATGTTAGAATTCATTTTCTATTTTGGCCTAAATCTTAGTTGGTTTCATACTTTGAAAAGAATTGTCGATTGACTAGATTTAGCTGCCCTAATCTGAACTCTGAATTATTTCAATTGGATGTCTATTGTTTAAATGGCCACACTCATCACAGTATATCTTTACTTCTCTCTCTTAATTGGATGCTGATCCAAAACTTTCCAGTTTAATATTCTGATTTTACTTAAGCTCTTAAGCTATCACTTATTTTCCTAAGAATTGGACTTATAATTTCTTGGCATCAAGCTGCTCCCTAAGTTTAGTCAATTCCCTTTGCATTTTTAGATTTTAATCGTGGTATTCTCGGCATTCTAGCTCTAGACTATCGTATTTTGTTTGCATTTCCTGGGCTTGAATGATTTATCTCGAGTATTTAGTGTTTTGAAGTGTAAGCTCTTCGATTTGTGATTGATAGCTAGACAATTCGGTATCGTAGCTTTGTTCCTGATTTTAGTAGGATTAGAATAATTAGTTAGCTATTAGCTATTTGTAAATATAAGATTTAACTTTCAATCACAAAAGTAAGGTTTTATCCTTCTTTTTATAACTTTGATAGGGATAAAATAATGATATGATTCCTTAACATTCCATATTAATAATTATTATATTTTTAGTAGGATAATTATAGTTAGGTAAGTTAAGTTTTGTAATTATCTCTTTCCTGTTTAGTGAGAGAGAGCTCAGCCTGCATTTCCTTATACTTTACGATTAGCGTGTCAGTTTTCAACAGTCTCTCCTTCAAAGCAGATATTTGTTCCATTTGATATTTTTATTAAAATTATAAACTATTTGATTATTGAAAGTTAATATACTTATTTTAATCAATAATTAATTGATTAAGTAAAATTTTTAAAATTAAACTAAAAATCTTTTGTTGCCTAAAAATCATCTATCGGTTAAAACCATTTTTTAAGAATGGATTCTTTCTTTAAAAGAGGGAGGTTGGATAAATCATTATAAAAACCATTCAGAAATAGTAGATATTATATTTATAACATTATTAATTAAATTCCCCCCTATACTATGGTTTAGAGTAATTTATAATTGGAATTTATTCTAAATGAGAATTCCTATTCAAAAATGAAAAAGTAGATTGAGCAACAAATCATGTTTAATTAATTAAGGTTGACTAACTTCTCAGTTTATCCAATAACTTATATATATTTAAAGATACATTTATGATTCTTGTAAAATCCCATATAGTGGCTCATATTATCATCAATATTCTATATCGGCAGTGAACTTCTTGACAACGAAATCCTTTCCATTTAAGTGAATGATGGCGTCCTTGAAGATGCACTTGTACTTTTGCTTGGTTCTCTGAACTTTTTCATATTGAGCGGCAATATAATTTTAGGGGGGGTACCCCACTCCTCAATAAAGTTTTCTTCTCTTAATTCAAAAACTGATTTGTCATATTATTTAATTAAGATAATAATCACGATTAATTGTGTCTTTGGCCTATATTATTTTTAATCTTCAAGGTTTTCAATTCTCATTAAAGTAATTTAATAGCAATAATTTTTTTTAAAAAAACCTTTTTGCAAAAATAATGAATTGATTCAATTTTCATAAAAAGTTATTTAAATCAAAATATTAAGTTTTATGAATTGTTGAATTAAGGTTGATGGACATTTGAAATTTGTCAAAGATTTATCATAAATGTTTTTCAAGACTATTAAGATTATATCATCATAAAATGGTTTTCTAAATGTTTGGAGCAGGAAGCATCCCTCTCCCAGTAGTTTTTGCAATCTTGCTAGCGCATATCTTCTTCATCGTCGTCGTCATCCTCATCGCTATCCTCTTGTTGCTGATCCATTTCTCGCTAAACTAAAAACTCTCATAATTGAATCTCACGGAATATGCTAATAAATTTATTAGAGTTCAGTCCTGAAGAGTGGAGCATTTGGTGCCCCACTTTATTTCTCCTCCTCGTCGCCTTGATAAGGCTGTCTGCGATCTGCAACTAAGGATCTCTCTTCATATAGCACTGTTCTCGATTGATTAACTACAATTTCTTAATGAACATGAGCACTAGTAGCAGTATGTGCTTGGCTGATGTTCTCAGTCTTAACTTGTTAATCATTGTTCTGTGCTGTTTACTGTCTAAAAAGTGCTTCATCAGGATCTTCTTCCTCCTCCTCATCGTCGTCTTCTTCGTCGCCCTCTTCATCCTCTTCGTCATCGCTCAAACCATCGTTGTTGTTTCCTGTGCGAGGTCTCTTCAATTTTCTTGACTAATCGCCAAGGTCATTGCTTTCTCTGTTGATTCCTGGTTGAATCATTGGCTCTTCTCGCTTTCCAAGCTAAGAAACCACTGCTTGTTGAGGAGGATGAAAAGCAGAGGAGCCTGGTTAACCAAAGCCAACTGGAGGCATGCCTTGCATATTGAAACCTCTCATCATCTATTACTGTTGATAATGATGTTGCATCATTTGCTAGTACTAATAGTATTAAGGATTCCAGTAAGATGGGTAAGCCCCGCCTCTTCCCGCAGAGTAATTTGGATCTTGGCCACCGTGAAAATCATGATGAAATTTAGGTTCAGCTTCTGGGGTGAGTTTCTGATTGATTTTCTCCTCCCAAATCTTCCTCAATTTTTCGAGAACATCCTCAGACACTCCCTCTGAAATGAACTGCTGTCTGTTCTTCTCAATTACTTCATTTACAACAGCCAAGTAGAAATCTTTCGCATTTGTTGTCATCTTGAACAAGTTCCTTTTATTTAATTAATTATAAAAGTATATTATATATCAACTCCCTTATTTATACTTGGGCTGAGAATTTTCAAACATTTAATTAAGAAATTAATGATTATATAACTTTGCTATTAAAAGCTTCATAATTTCTCAAAATATTTCAGTAAATGAAAGAACTGAAATAAGATATTCATGGCTTCTAATCTTTTATATTCATAAGTTTTTCAATATAGCTTTGCTTATTAAACCCCTTGGTAAAATTATGAACTTAATTATGATGTATTTATATCGATGGTTAATTAATATTAAAAAGGCATAATCTAATCTACTTAAAATATTATCAGAAATTAATATATTTTGAATTATATTTATAAATTTTTCCTTTCCTCATAAAGATACATTATTGTTTAAAATATTTATAAATATACCTTTGGTATTATAATAAATGGAGATTTAGTTATATTTCCAATTTTTGAACTTTTCAATGAGCTTGTATAGTCGAAGCTTTTGTTAAGTTTTGACTATATTCCAGTATCTACAGCTGTACTTAATTGATTTAGGCGATGTTAATCTTTTTCATAGTTTGAATTTATTATAAGACTATTCAAAGGTTTATGAGTTTATCTGTTTTTAAATAGGTAAGCTTGGGGCATTCGAATTTACGAGGGTGTTTTAGTTTCACGCTAAATTTAAGTTCTGAAGTTGGTTGGAGATCTAAATAATTATTAGTTCCTCCCTAAATTATGTGTGTGCTAATTATTAATTAAAGTAAAACGTTATACATTTAAATGAGTATCACCCAAAATTCTTCAGAATATCTTAATCTATTAAAATTGACTTATTTCTTAAATCTCTTTCCTTTTAATAGCTAAAGTTCTTAGCATGTTTTGTTATTAACAATCTATTATCCAAATGCATTTCAATACTTTAATTCATATTATCACTTTCTACTTCTGTAAGTGCAATAGACTAGATGTGTTTTGATGATGAATTATTATTCGTTGTGAAATTTATGCTTCTTAAGCGATTTGACTAATTTCTTGATGAAACTTAGAAAATGCTGGGTAGTTACAGAATTACTTAACCTTAGGTATTATTTTATTAGTATTGAGTAAATTGCGTATCCTGAGTTAAATTTGACTCATTTTATTTCCACCTCAAATATAGACTTTATTCTTAATAAGAATTCATAATTGACGATGTCATTTGGAAATATTTACTCGTGGGAGAATGTTATTACTATGGTTACATATTAGTTTTATTTTTGACTAAAATTTAAGATTCATTTAGTGTTTTCTCTTGCATCTTTTTGTTCTCCCATTCCTATAAATTATCCCTTACAGATTACAAAGATGACTCCCTTAAATCGTAAAGTTATGGTTCTTAAATTTTCAGAGCTTTGACCTTCCTAAGTTTATCGCCTATGTGTTCAGCACCTTTCTATTTCTCCTTCCATAAAGCTTTTTCTAGAACGCTCATCCAAGCGTCATCTGAAGATTTCAAAGTTAAAAAGTCTTCTTTACTTATCTTATAAGCAGAGCCCTTTAAACTTGAGCAAACAACTGTGCAAGAGTAAATTTTTTATACAGAAGTTATCACATCCTCTTCTCCAATCATACTTCCTCGACCCACTATCATAAAATGCTAAGTTGAAGGTATGTCGTTTATCTCGCTTAGCTTTTAGTTAAAAATATTTTATTTGGATTTTTGTACTCCTAAAATTTACATCAAGTTGTCTGTAGTTTTAGCTGGATCTTTAGGCAATTTCCTAGTCATTTCAAATTCTCCACTCTTTATTATGTAAATGAAATTTGCCTTCTAACCAGCTTAATACAATACCTGATTTCTTTTGAATTTCTCTTTCTACAGATAATAGCTAAATTTAAGTATGGAATTTTTAGTAAACAATCGGAAGCAAGGTATGTCCATCATAAACTCCCAAGGCACAGAAGTCCAGTATTTTGGAGCTTATCTTATCGGCTCATTTTCACGTAGGGTTAAGCGAAGTTTTAAGTCAGTCAAATTTATCAGAGTCGCAGAAGCGTGTGTTTCATTGATTATAACACTCGTAAATCGTCAGACCAGCGTTCTTAGCGTTAGTGCAGTACGCCTCAGTCAAGTCACTGCAAGTTCTCCAAAGCTTTTTCCAGGTCCAAGTTAAGCCACTTCTCGAAACCCTTCGATGAAATTGATTTGAATCTATTTCTTGGACTAATTGAGTTAAATGCTGTTCTCATCGCTATCATCTTATAACTCATCTACTTCTTTAATAATCGAATCATGATTTTAGGAAATCCTTAACGAATCTGAAATAATACCTTAAGCTGTACTAGTACTTCTCTTATTTTTGACTGAACTTGGGCTTCGCGTGTTTTAATCTGCAATAGCCATTGATCTTCTATTCATTCTAGGTTAGACTTAAAGTAATGGGACATTAGAAAAGCCTTCTTTTACTATCGTCATTCGGCGAAGATTTTCATTTTATGTAGAAGTTTCTTTGTTAAATTCAGTTTTCTGATCCTATTAAGCCTGTATCACACTTTACTGTTACAGCTGTTACAATATATTTAATTTAGTAAGTTAATTACATTTATAAATTATATTGCTTTTGCATTTCTATTTATTGCTACTTTGGTATTGGTACAAATACACCCACCTATCCATCCAATATGATATAAAACTGATCTCCTCTCTCCCCTAGAATCATTCATTATTTGAAGTTTAATTGATAATTTACCATGAGTTATTGCGTTTTTTCCTGGAGCACAGTAGTGATACCTGAGTCTCTTGCATATATCAGTTAAGTCCTTATCTTTAAGTTTCTTTTCTTTGAAGAATTGAATAGATTTTATTAATGGCTCCAACATCTCGAGGTCCTTTTGGTTTCTTTTCTCATATGGCTTTTTCAATATCTCAATAATAGAAGTATATCACATATAGTAAAATAGTTATTTGAAGAATAAAAACAGTTAAAATAATAATGATAATGAAAATTATATAATCTTGAGAAGATTACAATAATAATATAATTAACACTTTATAATTAAGAAAATAAATAAAATAATATGATACTTTAGACTCCGGCATTTGCAAAGTTATTAACAAAAAAACTAACTTAAAAATAGAAAGAGCAAAATGATTTATATGTAAGAATAATATTATTATTAAGCTAGTTGAATATTTATTCTAGACTATTATTGAGATATATAAAATTAATCATGGCTGTGATTCTATGAAGTAAACAAGAAATTGATATAATAATTAAGGAATTTTAATCATTTTTAATCTCATTTTTCTGAATCATATTTTGAAGATCTGGACTTATTTAATAAAAGGCAAGTTCATGGCTTTATTATTCGCGTTATCATAAATAAGATTAAAACTTTTATATAATATTTTATAGGCATTAAAAGCGTTCTTTATAAATTGTATAAGATTAAGTCCATCCTTCACAATCTCGTAAATTAAATCACCATTCCTGTACAAAAACCTGATTAGGCTTTACTTATCCTATAAAATGTTAGTACTTATGACATTATTTTACCTGAGTTTGATATTCCATGCTTGTATAATCATCAACATATAAGTAACCTTCGGCTTAATTATGCTCATCCAAGTATACTTTGAGCACGAATTCATTCTTAAGATCTTTTGTTGATCTCACATAGCTATAAATGTATAAAATTAAGAAACTAAATAATATACCTTGTAATGTGATATTCACATAGAATTGTTCCAACTTTCACAAGCATTCCAAAAGAATTTAAGTCAATTTTGATTGAAGCTATTTAGTTTACATCATAAGTAACCGTTTGATTGTTGAAGTAATTGAACCATGTAGTATTATCAGGGAGCTTAATATTCAATCTGTAATATAAATTTTACATGAATATGAAAAGCTTACACATTTTATTCTTTAGTTAGCGAAGGCTTTATCAAAATGGAATCTCCAAGCATGTATTAATCTTCAACTAATTGTAGACCTTAAGATAATGGGAACATTTGCCACATTGGTCTCATTGCTGATTAGCCATTAATATAGCTTTCGTAAAAGCTTAAGTATCTAAAAGTGTAATTATTAAGAATGAATAAGGAATTACATATAGGGTAAGAATCTATATCTCAAATTAATGGCATTTCTGATAGCTTCTAAAGTTTCTTTCGAGAATGTCCAGGGTTCTCTTCTTTTCGTATGTTCATGAGCATGAGCTCTGTAAAAGGGCATCATAGCTCCAAGTTGGTACCATCTAACCACGAGCTCTTCATCTTCAGGATCAAAGAAAAATCCTGGTACGTCTGATCCAACAAAACTTATCCCGCATATGCTATTAAAAAACATGTTATTTAATACTATTCTGCAAAAGCATAGGTATTCCTAAGTTAAAGTGTGCCCAATCACTTTTACAATCCCCTGTCCAAACTGCTGCGTACTTTTAAGATCCTAGAAAGAATGACCTAGTTAAAACAAAAGCCCTTTTATTTTATTTGCCCCTCTTCATCAAACCTTCATAGGTTGCCATTGTATTGTAATATCCATAAGTGTTATGTACTTCTCTGTGCTCAATCTTTTGCTTTTAATGACCAAATGTGTGCAAG
>ARYC01009776.1:0-17804 GCA_000711775.1 Oxytricha trifallax | reverse complement strand
AATACAAACGAAATGTAAAGTTGATTAAAATTAATATAATTAAATTGAATTTTGATTAATTTCTACAATTTCCTATTTTTATCTATTTTAGCAATAATACAATAAACCACTACAACAACTGCGCTAAATTACATATAACTTGGAAAATTAAAAATAAATAAAATTAGATAATTTCTAATTACAAACCAAACTCTATATATTTTTCATACTATACAATAAGGCTTGTATATAATTCATTTTTTTATTTTAATATAATTTTATTTTGATTTATATATTTAAAGGCAGTTATTCTGAATTTATATTTATTATTCTTACTATTTGTTTTCTATATTATCAATATGAATATGTTGGAAATCTTAAAATTGCTGAAAGAGAGATGGAAGAGGTTTACGATACAGTTATTTTGAATAAATTTTATTCAATATCAAACTATACATTCACAAAAAGTGGAAAGATAACAATCAAAGATTTAAAGTTAAGTGATAGATAGAACAGCTTTTAGTAAAACCAAAATAGGCAAGATATGGAAAAAACAACTCCAAGAAGTTAATAACTTCAGTATAATACTCTTTTTAATTTTTTACAATTTGTTTCTTTTTTAACAGCTCTCCCAAAGAGGTAGATCTTAACCCTAGCAAAGAATAGAGATTATTAATTAGAGAGATAGCTCAACTAAACCAAATATTCCTCGATTACTTCTTGACAATATTAATAATAACAAATAAAATGCGTAATCTTCAAGTCGAATTCCCCCTTTACCTCCTCCTTTGCCAATCGAGAGAGAAAGACTCAACAGTTAGAGAGCTCCACTAAGCTAAAGAAGGGTGTCAGCAAGAGGTTAGAATTAAGCTTGTTAATAAAATCAACAGCTTTCTGCCAGATAGTTGGATTCAAAAAGATCTATGTTATCAGTTGAAGGGCAAAACACCATAGACATGGCTATGGCTAACCCTGTAATTCAAAGTGCAGTAAATGTAGAAAGTAAGTTTGAAAAGCATCTTGAGGATGTTTTCCCAGATGCTGAATAAACTCTAGAGTTTAATACCTAGAGGCTAAAGATGTTTCCAGATGAGTTTGAATGTCTATAAGCAACTGAAGATGAAGAGAAAAGAATTCTGGCAAAGTAGTATTTCTTCATAATACAATAGAGAGAAATCAAGAAATAAATAAAACAGGAGAAGCAATAGAGAAACTAAGAAGGTAACTTGACCAATAAAATAATGTTCAGGGCATCACTCCAAGAAATAATTAAGAGTCTAATTCCTTAAAAGAATCTTCTGTTGACAGTGAATCCAAAAATTTTAAGAAACTGCACTCTTAAAGCTCTTCAATGATAAATGCTCAGTTAAACTAAACCCTTAACAACTCCTTCATATCTCATTAGTAATAACTGCCTACTCTTGGAACAATCGATAGATAGATTGCCTAGGAAAAGCAATACTATAATGATGTAAAATTGGATGAATTACTTGATGTGCCTATCGAAATAGATGGTTTGCTAAAGACAGCTACTGAAAAAGATATAATCCTCAGAATAGAGTAAGAGTTTGAGGATAAGAAAAAACTACACTAAGAAGATAGAATAGTTTTACCTTGGACCACAGGCGAAGATGACGAAAGCTAAAGAAGTGAGAGCGGTGACGGTTAAAAAAGTTGGATTTCTCAGGATCGTAATAAGAAGATTTACAATAACGGGGCAATCCAAATAATTGATAAAAAGAATCAAAATAATGCTGGAATTGATTCAAGTGGAAGCTTTTCACTTGATTCAAGCTCCTTAATAGAGTAAAGCTTGCAGAAAGAATTAACCCAATCAATAATTCTTGACACTCCTGAAATGGACGATGAAGATGAGATAGAAAATTCTTATTAAGTTGACAATTATAAAACCTTATAGATCAATTAAGAAGCGAGGATTGGAGTTAAGAATAATTAGATTAAAATTTATTTATTATTGGCTAATATTAATTAAAATTAGGCTAAAATCAAATTTACACACCCTGATTGGATTATTTTATAGGGAAAATTAATCGAGCCAATAGTTTTAATATTTAGCCAACATTTAAATTATACGCCAATAATATTTAAGTCTTAATTTAATTGTTCTTAACTCCAATCTTCGCTTCTTAATTGATCTATGGGGTTTTAATTCAAACCAGTAGTTGAAGCAAATTAAAAGAAATTCGAAACTTGAAGTTATAACTGAAAAATAAAGTGAATTTTCTAGCTCTATGAATACAAATAACAATAAAGTTAACTCTCATAGATCTATTATGAAAAATATTGACTGTAGAAATAATGACTAATAAATGTATAGAGTTTAATCTGCTGAGAGACTCCATGTTCCAAAAATGTTGAATTTATAATCAATGAAAAAGAATATAAATTTATTATGTATTATAACAGACTTCAGTATATGATACCATCCTAAGAAATCTTGACAAATAGAAGTGGGAATAAGAGAAACGAGAATGATAGAGATTTAAAATACAAAAAGAGAAGTTAGTGTCACAGATAACACCCTTAACTTGAATCAAACATTCCAAAGCACAAGGCTAAATTGACAAGACAAATGTCAAGCAAGAATGAAGAAGAGTAAAAGATTCCCAGTTAGCAAAAGAACTAAGCTTTTAATTACTTTAATAAGAATGACTTACCTTTAAATGACTTCATGAGCATACAAATGAACGATCCACAACCAATGACTAATTTAAATGAAGATCATATCTTGCAACTAACTTAGATTTCATTTTAGACTGTTGATAAAAATGATTCCATGAATATGAATATATAGCAGTATCAATAATATAAGAGTAAAATTCATCAAAAGAGCAACTCACTAACAATGATATAGTAGATGAATCAATTCAGCAGTATTTAGAATCACTTTGAAGAGTCAAGAGCAAGTAGTTTTATGAACGAATCTTTTGATGAAACCAAAGAGAAAGACAAATTTTTATACAGATCTTCAAGTGAAATAATGTTGAGGATAAGCACTGAGATGTACGATATAAATGACTAAATTGACATTAATCAAATCCACATACCTATCAACATGGAATAAGTCAATAAGATCTAATAGAGAGAATCATTCTTACTTGATCATAATAAAGATAATCTTACCAAAATATAACTAAAATAGATTCTCAATAATAATCAAACTTCTCAGAATATCAACCAAGTTTCAGGGATGCTGAATTAAAATATAATGCTTAACTCAAATAGACTCGCTTTACTTAGCCAAAATCATCAAATGACAGCTAGCATGATATAGAATTTCTTACAAAATTAGACAAATTTGAAAATGCCTATCGAAAATGGTTAACTTATTTCATATTGAATCTAATTAATATGAATATTTTTAGTTCAAGATTACTAGGGAAGTACTATAATTATTTTTTATTAATCTTTTAATTAATATTTGCTATACTTGCAAAAGACTTAATGCAAACAATGCAACAAACGGAAACAGTGTATTTACTTTATCAACTTTTACCGAATTTACACTTTCCTAGATGTTCCCAACATAACGTAAAACAATTCAAATGCTATATAATTTAAACAGCAACTACTATACTAACTTTGCAGGGGTATTCTTCACTCTATCAGGATGAGGAGTTGTAAACTCAAGTGGTGTGATAAATGCTGGAGATACAAACAATTGCAATCCCAGTGGGTACTTTTAATAATGCTCAACTGTACCATTTGAGCCTGGACTTAGTAGTGGAGCTTGCATGACAATAAATGGCTTGAATAGCAGTAAATATAAAGGTAACTTGGCTGGAGCAAACAATTTATCATAGAAATCTCCAATTAACATAGTTAATGCCACAAATAACATGTCAATGAGCAAAGAAAGTCTAATCAATAGTATAATCAAAAACAGATCACAAAGCAATCAAAACAAGAAGTTTGACTTATCAAAGATAAAGATATCAAAGAACAAAATAATAAAGCCAATGGGATCGAATACATAAGTTAACTAAACTTTCATTCAAAATATGTAGTACTCCAAAGGCCTTAACTAATCCTTCATTTAACAATAAACATTCACAACCTAGTTCTAACAGTTTTCATAATAATCTCAATAGACTGGTCATAACTATTTAGTAAATAGCAACTTAACTAATCAGCAGTAGCACAATATCTAAAATTTTAACAGCAATAAAAGTAGTATATAAACTTAAGAGAGATACACTGCTAAAGCAAATCACAGATCTAATAAACTATGAACCATAAAACAAACTAATATAAGAACATAATTATACATTGACTTTTATTTTAACTACATAATAGATTTAATTTTATTTCAACTATTCTTGACTTCCTCAAAATTATTCATATTATATTGCTCTAAAAATTAGATAATTGTAATGTTTTCTGTTCCTATGAGCTTATATGTACCAAGCTCATAGATGTATTCATTTATATTATCAATTTTATTTAACTATGATTCAAAATCTTTGACATTTTATAATTAAATTAAAACAATAAAATAAAATTAAATTATTTGGAAATGGAAAGTAAAGCAAAAGATTAACAATAGAAACAAATAAAAGTACGTTATTTCGCATCAGTCAGAGAATACCTTAATAATTTATCATTTAAATACTACAATTACTAAGAATAAATGACTTTGAAAAATCTTTATCAATAAATTACAGAGAGACATATAGAAAATTAAGAGTAAAATGATCTGATGGGCCCCTGTTTGCTTGCTGTTAATGATGAATATATCTATACAAAATTATTAAAATTAATCATAGGAACTGTAGAAGTTTCTGTAATTCCACCTATTAGTGGAGGTTGAAATAGAGACTATGATTATTGAAAAACTTGTATATATTAACATTTAAATTCAACATTTTACAAACAAATTTCACAGCTACTTATGTATAAAATAGTCAGATAAATATTTCAATAATTTCAAATAATTTTTATGGCTATTAATTGATAATATTTTATGATAAGTGGATAACTTAATAAATTACAATTAATACTCTAAAATAATTAATTAGTTAATTAAAAATTAAAGTAATAATTAAATTATACTCAAAATCTCGAAATTTAAAAAAAAATTTAACAATTATTGATTAATGAAAGTGACTCATTCGACAATTAAAAGTAAATTTTATACTTTTACTACTTAAATAAATTTTTGCAATTTTTTTACTTTGAACTTTTTTGTTTTTATAAATGAGAATAAACTTGGAAATAAATAATGAAATAAATTAATTAATTGTCTTAATGATCTAAATTAATCAATTTAGCAATTTAATGATATTCTTAAGATAAAATGATATGATTTTTGAGAAACTTGTAATGAAAAGAAAAAATAAAATTTCTAGTTTGACAGGAACTATATGCTAAAGAAAGATACAGAAACTAAATCAAAATTGTGGGATAAATAGCAAGTGTGAGTTCATAAAAATAACTGAATATATTTGATTAACTATTGATCTAAAAAAAGAAGGAAATATTTGTAATGCTTCCAAAAGTAATTATTCAAAACAATTAGAAAGAACGCAAATGATGGATATTCCTTATTATTTAATGGATTAAATAATCGAATAAACCCTTAAATTTCTCATTAAGATGTTAAAAAGTTATAAGTTATGCGGCAATTGCAAAACTCTTACTAAAATTGCCTCAGCTATAAGACCACTCAAAAACCATTCAGTAGTTTGATTGATAAAAGTAGACTTTTATTGCATACTTTATTAGTGATTTAATAGGATTTATATAAGGTTTAAAGTTTAAATATTAGCAATTTAAGTGAGTATATGCAAGGTTGGGGGTAAGTTTAGAATAGTAAGTAAATATATTTACTATTAAATTGCGATGTAAATGCGATGATTATAGTGATTAACTCAGACTTATTATTATTTATACGTTGATAGCAAGACTGCTCCATAAAAATGCCCCCCCACATACCGGAAATTTTTTTAAATTCCAGATTTGGGAGGCGAATTCCAGTTTTAGATCTGGAACTTTGTTTTAAATCTGGAATTTCAGATTTAAACTGGCAAATATCAAACACAACTATAAAATTTCTTTTCAATTTTTTGATAAAATGATCAATAAATTTAGACATTTTTATTTTTATTAATATTCTAACTCAATTTTTTATTTATTGATAGTAATGTTTCTTGAAATAAATTTTCACACTAAGAAAATATTTTTTATCTTAATATTACTTGTTTAAATTATAATTTCCAAAAAAATTAAAAAACATAAAGTAATGATTTATAAGATACTTATTGTCAAATTATTAATGCAAAGTTATATGAAATTATTAATAAAATATTAATATAAAGAATAGGGGTGAAAGTTTCTTGCCAAGGTTTATGATAAAAAAAATTTTAGGGAAGATTTCTGTAAAGTAAATTTTATATTTTTTTTCTTATTAATTTTTTTTCTTTTTACAATTTTTAACACCTTTTATGATTTAAAAAAACTTATGATTCAATCAATTTATTCTACTACTCAAGAAGTTTATCAAGATCTACTTCGTATCAACAATTTTTTATCTTTATATCTTATTGTTGTCTATTTATTTTTCAAAATTTTTAGTAATTATTAAAATAAATTATCCTACTATGTCTAAAATAATGATATAATATTTAATTGCAATTTATCTTTTTTAACTTTTATTAAATGTTAAACATATCCTATAGACGTTTAATGAAGCAAAAAAGTTTTATTTCAAAAATTTTATATTTAATTAACATTAATTATTTTATATAAATTTACTTGGCAGGAAACTTCCTTCTTGTAAGGAAACTTTCTCCCCCCAAAGAATATATCATTTTTCAATATTAAATATATTAATAAAGAAAATTTTGACATTTTCGACCATACTTGAACTATCTTTAGATAAGTACAAACAAATTAAAATTGTTGGGTGTTGACATCAGGACGTCCCAATTATATATTAGTGTAAAAAATTAAAAATTACTATTTCTTTTAAATATAATGTCTTATTAATTATAAATAATAATCAATGAAAGGTTACTTGAATAAAAAAGCTGATTATTATTAAACTATTCATTTAAATAAAGTTTAAAATATTGCTGAAATACATTTTAGTTTATAAAAATATATTTTATTTAAATCAAATATAAATTATAAAGTTATTCAAAAAAGTTATTATCAATAATTACAGAATTGTATTAACCTTTATTTTTATATATTGTTGAGAAATTCTTTGTTAATATTGAATTTTTTTTTTAGATAATAAGGATACAGAAAGGCAAACTTTAGATAAATATAAATTTATATGTTTATTTTAAATAAATAAAAACTAATTATTTTCTTAATTTTAAGCCTCGTTCATCTGGACATGGCCTTGTAAAAGATAGCTTTCTTGACCTTTAATTAGGTCTTTATAATTATTCTAGCATCCCAGAAACCTTTATTACAGATGAACCACATGATTTAATCTGAAAACTTTATTATATCATCAACAGTTTCACTGATGTTTCTTATATTAGGAAAAAAATAAATAGGATCTCTCGCAATACTTTCAAAGAGTATGTATTAGTACTAGAATTTCTTAAACCATTTTTTAAAGTTTATCTGTGCGACATTGGTTATTATCATAATCGTAAATGCATATCTATATAGTTCTCTAGTAAAGTATACTTGATTTATAATAATGATTAGAATTTCAAACTTAAAATATTAATTGATAGCATGTCACATCCTTCTAATTAAAAAATTTATTCTCATGTATCATATGCTATGTGATCTTTAATAATTTTTTATTAATATTGTTCCATTTGTATTTGTGTTAATTAATTGTTAACGATTAAAGTTTAACAATTCAATATTATTTTTTCACTTATTCATTCATATCACCTTTTAAAACCTTTTTTAGAGGTGTTGACTCAGATTATTCTAAAAGTGCTAACGCCCCATTGGCCGTTGCTGTTAATTATTTTGATTTGGTATAAAAGGATAAGCTCTGGCATTCCTTACACTTCTAGGGGTAACACCCCTTGACCAGCCTGATAAGATTCTTATAGAATATATTTTTAGATACTTCGTGTTATGGTTTTAATATTTTTTTACACTAATATATAATTTAGGAAGTCCTGATACTCCTGGGACGTCCTGGTGATCCTGGGACGTCCCGGTATCAACACCCAAATTGTTTAAAAAAATTATTCTTTTAAACTTTTAAAGAGTAAAACCATTTTTAAACTGTTTAAATAAAAATCTAATTAACTTAATATTAAATAAAATCAAATATTTTATACAATACAATTAATTATTTATGATACTACTTTATTCTGGACTAGAACACACTGATGCAATATTAATAAAAGCATAAGTATCCAAATGATAAAGTAACTAAAATAACAATTTTAATACATTATTTCACAAAATAAAGGGTTATTAACAACTTATTAAATCTTTTATTTTTACAATAAAATTGCCATTATTATTGAAAAAATTCTTCAAAATCTATATTTTAAAAATATGAGATTGTTTGTATTGGTAATTGTCATAAAAAATGAATGAAATAATAAAATAATTATTATATAAACTGCAAATTTAAAGATTAAACATTAAATAATTACAATACATTACAAAGCAATTAATGGGAGGTAAAAATAAAAATTATTACTTATTACAACGAAAAGATCAAGTTAGGAATATATAGCTAAAATATATAATTAATAAATGATAAATTTGTATTTTCTTTATCATTTACCATTAAAATTATAACAATATTTGATAAAATTGGGGTCTTATATAATTCTCTTACTAACTCACAGTTATATAAAAAGATTTCTAAAACAAATAGCACAATTATTATTTTAAGAAAAACTAAGAATTAAAGTTAAGTATTATTTGCTATAGTTTATATAATTTTAAATTGGCATCTATTAAAACATGTAAAATTTTGATTTCTCTTGAAAGTCAATTATATATATTTCATCTATAATTTTATAGTTTTTTCTTTTAAAGAAGTTGTATATTAAGAGTTATTACATTGAAATATTTAGAAATTAGAAATATAAACATTTCTAAATTTTATTAACAAATATCTATTAATTAATTAGAAAAAAAATCTAATTTATTTGAATGAGATTCCAGATCTGAGAAAAATATTCCAGATTTAGATCTGGAATTCCAGATCTTAATCTGGAATAAATAAGATATTTGTTTGTTCCAGATTTAATTCTGGAATTTATTTTCCAGATCTGGAACCTCACCCAAACCTGGAATTAAAAGAATTCCAGGAATGTGGGGGGCATCCTAATATTGTAATAGTGATAACAGATTCAGAATGTTAGATTATGGAAAAATAGTTTGAGCATTAATTAACTTTAATAAAATAAAAAATAAAATAATCAATTTCCTTTAAATTTATTAATTAGCAATTAACTAATTAAACAGCCTTGCTCATAGGCTTATAAATCATTTTTTTAATTTACTCATTTTCAGAATACCATAATCTAGTTATTTTAAGTTCTTAGTTTAACTATAATAAAAGAAGTGACTTTAAATTTTTCAAATGCTAAGTGTTATTATATTCTTATTGCATATAAATGAAACTAAGAACATAAACCCAGATTTTTTTTACAAAGGCACCAGGGTGGCACCAAAGGCCATTTTTAATTATCCCAAGGGGTTTTGATTAAATATTGTTAAAATACATTTGAAATGGAAATTTTAGAGGAATGCAATAAAAGATTTGAAATTAATAATTATAACTGGCACTAATTTGTGAATCTTGTAATTGTAATTTGATTCAGTACACTTTTAATATTAAATCAAATTTAAATTATTAATTATGACCAAATCGTATAAATTGTACAATGTACAGTCCTTAGAAATATGTTTTTAAAATATTAAGGCGTACCTAATTTCTGTACAAATTGTACAATGTACAGTTTTGAGATATTATTTTTTTTAAAAGCAGATTGTACAAAAGTGAAATATATAACAAATTATTAATTTAATTCTCTAAATATTACTAATGGAGAAATCTCTCAAACTAAACATAGATGCATCGCAGTCTCTCTATATGAAACCAAAACCCCACTACATCCAGTGCATGTGCCTTCCATCTCGTGCAAGAATGCTTTTTTGCGGCTTGAATGTTCTTTGATGTCCGAATGTTGACGCATCTTTGCCATTGTTGATTCACCGATGTTCTCTGCACTCCTTCCCGAGTCATCATGAGGGTTAGTCTTTCGCACTGTATGTTGCTTACCTTCCCAATGCCTGGATCTTTCCGGTCATTGCTGCTTAACGGTAGATGTACTTCCAGAGGTAGTAAGCAAGTGATAGAGAAGGGGATGTTTTGGGTACTAGTAAGAGTGTGGAGAGTCACAAAGACGGTCGGTGGCATTTAGATCCAGGCATTGGGAAGGTAAGCAACATACAGTGCGAAAGACTAACCCTCATGATGACTCGGGAAGGAGTGCAGAGAACATCGGTGAATCAACAATGTCAAAAATGCGTCAACATTCGGACATCAAAGAACATTCAAGCCGCAAAAAAGCATTCTTGCACGAGATGGAAGGCACATGCACTGGATGTAGTGGGGTTTTGGTTTCATATAGAGAGACTGCGATGCATCTATGTTTAGTTTGAGAGATTTCTCCATTAGTAATATTTAGAGAATTAAATTAATAATTTGTTATATATTTCACTTTTGTACAATCTGCTTTTAAAAAAAATAATATCTCAAAACTGTACATTGTACAATTTGTACAGAAATTAGGTACGCCTTAATATTTTAAAAACATATTTCTAAGGACTGTACATTGTACAATTTATACGATTTGGTCATAATTAATAATTTAAATTTGATTTAATATTAAAAGTGTACTGAATCAAATTACAATTACAAGATTCACAAATTAGTGCCAGTTATAATTATTAATTTCAAATCTTTTATTGCATTCCTCTAAAATTTCCATTTCAAATGTATTTTAACAATAATACTAGGGGTTTCGTGGTTTATTAAATATTTGATTATTCTAGCAAGTATTTTTCTTTATAAGTTTTCTTTAGTTGATGCTATTCAAACACATTGAAAACTTAGGTACTTAAGAGATTTTGTTAAAGCATGCTAAAATGCTGAAATAATCCAAGTATATTTCAGGTTTGAAATTAAATCTGCATATCTTTTAATTAGCTGGTCTTTGTTTTCTACATCATTATCAATCTAAATTGACTTTTTGATATAGGAAAAACAATTTCTCAACTGAGGCCATCTTATAGTGATAAGGCCCCAAGTAATAAATACTGAGTTGAAGCAATCTAAATTTTCTCTTAATGTACTATCTTTTGTGATACGTCGTATTATCAAGGAGAAATATAGTATTAGCTCTCCAGTTTTTGTCTTATAGTCAAGTTTCTCAATTAACTCCATCAAAAAATAGTAGAAGGTCTTACTATTGTTATTTCCCTTAATTATTTGAAAGAAAACCTAGCCTTTATTTGAAATTCCTGCAAGCACATTCACCTAATACAATCTTTGAGAGAGTTCTGAATGATACTTAACTCCTTTTAAGCTCCAACTCTTCTTATCGTCATTTGTGAACTGAATACTGCTTTCATCTATGTTAACTATAGTTCTAGCTAAGCAAGATTGATCTATAAAATCTATTGATGCGAAATGGCGAGCTAAAATTGATTGTTAACAATTCGTCCTTTAATTGATTTTGTAAATCTTTTTAAAGCTCATTTTCATTGACTATTTCATGAATTTTGACAACTTTGTCTTGCTAATAACTAAGCCTAATTTTTATTTGAGCTTTTTGCTGATTTTTTAAGTTAATTTTAATACTACCCCACCATCTAATTGACTTTGAATGAACAATCTAATTGCTTGACAATTTTAACTAGATTTCTTATGCTATTTTAACTACTTTAGGGCTAATTAATAATTTGTTAGTTTAGAGCGTTCTCTAGTTAAGTTCGGGAAATTTTAAATCTTCTAATAAGTTATTGCTTTGAGCATCTTTAGTTTTTATATAATTCTTTTAAATAATAGATAATATTTTCTTAGTTATTATTTTCTTAAACTTACTAAATTAGCTACTTAGCTGTATTTAATTTTAACAATTAAGCCCCATCAATGAAATTTTCCTTATTAATACTAGTATTTTTATTATCATTATAAGTTTGGTAAAGAATATCAAAATCTTATTAAGCTTTACTCTTGATTTCATCAAAAATCATATCACTATTCATTAAATTTTAATTATACTGAAGATGAGCTTATAGAACTTTTGAATAATAGCCCTTAAATTCTTATTTGCTAATAGAGGTTTAAAACAAGTTAAGGCATTTAATTTGTTAAGCTACTTTACTTGGGTCGCTTATGACACTGCTATTTAAAATTCCTGAAATTGATTCTAATTTTGTTTTCTTTTTCAAGTAAGTCATCTAGAGTTATAGTCTTCAGCTCTAAATCTTCTTATCTGAAATTTTATACGTAAATTATCGATGAAGTTTTGCATTTCCAACTTTCTTCACTTATGATTTACCCTTGAGAGCATGAGATATTTGATTAATTTTCTTCTGATTCTTATTATGAGCTATCACTGTAATTTATTTCCAAAAATTTTCGAATATCAGTTTATTTGAACACATTAGACTTTTTGGGATTTTCCATTTTTATATATAGTTTATTTAGCTTTAAAGAAAGTTATCATTCTATAAGGAATTCTTTTTAGTTTATAATTATTTTTACTCCCTATTTATTAAGCAAGCTTATTAAACAATATAATATAAAAATAATTAATTAAGTAATATTAGTTGTTTTGTAATATTGGATTGTCTACAAAAATAATATATAAATGGAACAAATACTTTAGGAGATCAATATTCACTTATTAAGAGAGAAAATTGGAAGCAAAAAAGAACTTTATGATTTTTTACCTAAGAATGTGGGGCATACTTGCCAAAAATAAACTGCACCAATCTCTATTTCTATAGAAGTATAATTAATGGCAACAAAGAGGTAAAATTGAATAAATAACGACTTTATAGTTCTTGAAAAGGTCTGATGTCATCGTTGCTGCTGTTCCTTAAATAGAGGGTCTAAGCTCTGATGATTTTCTCGTGTATGCTTAAACTAAACCTTCACTTCTAAACTACTTACCTGATCAATGTGACTGGTTACATTTGGATAATAAATGGATAGTCGACATTTTGCTGTCTTTGGATTAAGAGGGTATTAACGGCATGGTATAGCAAGCTAAAATAAGGAGAAGATAAAAAATTGATTAATCAAACAATTTGATTGTACACATGAAGCCTGAATTTGTTTCTGCCTTAAATAACTCTATAAGCTACAGTGGTAAGTATATTAAAATATAATTTTTGTGTTAGTTTAAAAAGGGAGGTCATCGTATCTAATGAAATAGTCAGCCAAACGACGATAAAGGCCAAACTTGAATGAAGAGATGAAAGATGGTAACCAGTAACCCAGACAGAGCAAACAGAAATATCTAGAAAACAATGAAAGGATGAGACAAGAATTCCAAGGAATGCAAGATCAAATTCATGATTTAATGAACTACAAGTAACTGGTCCACCAACTCCAGAATGAAGGACTCTTAGATGACCAAGGCTGTCCATAAATTTTGGGACCTACTTAATAGAATAATAACTGTTGATAAAAAGATTTATAACTTTAAGAGCTAAACTTATTAGTTTGATTAACAAAACTTTTTAATTTAGTATAGTAACCTATTCAACATAGAAACCAACTTTAATTTTAATGTCTATCTTTTTAAAATTAAGCTTCTAACCTTTTCCTATTTACTTTTATCAGTTTTTTAGAAAAGTTTGGAATATATTTATTTATAAAATCTCAACCTATAAAACTTTTAGAATGAAAAAAACCTTAAAATAATGTTTGACTTTTAATAACATGGTGCCGGTAAGAGATAAATTTCTGATAAAATTTTTTCTAGCTTATTTTTATTTGAGAAATAGTTAAAACAAAGCAAGTCCCTAATTATCAGTTCTTTATTGTAAACTAAGAATAGCTATATAAAAGCAACCACTATTATTTTATAAATAAATTGTCTAATTTTATTTTTTAGAACTGAGTTGAAAATAGTAGAGTTTATGATAGTTTAGTAGATTTCAGGAGACTTTATGAGATTTTAGGAGATTTTAGTAGAGTTTTAAAATTTCTTTATATCTGATAAATCAATTTGAAATTTAACTGTTTAAAGAATTAAAAAATAAGGAAGCTAAATAATAATCCTGAATTTACTTAGTTAGCTTATTTATAGTAATTAGAAAAAGGTCATGATGTTTCGACTTTTAGGTTTCGTGTTACTAAGTTTAAATCTATTAGGGGCTATAAAAAGGGAGATATATTTTTTAAAAATGATTTCCTCAATGAGCAAGCAATAAGTGACAGATAAGTAAAAGAGTAGTAAGAAGTAAAATTAAATTGAAGAGTCCTCTGAGGCCTCTCATTATACAGCAGAGCTTTTTACTGAAGAGCAACAGAAGCAATTAAAAATTGAAGGAAAAAAAAATTCAAATTTTAAAGTACCTAAAACAATAAAAGATTATGGGAAAAAAACTTTTAAAGATGTAAAAATTGAATTGCAAAAATAATATGATACAATTCCCATTAATACTCTTAAGAATTTGCTGATTGCAAAGTTGAATAATTAAAAAAGTGATAGCAAATTTAATTCACCTGGGAAAAACTCTTTGCAAATAAAATAAAGTGGAAATCAACTCAAGAAACCTATTTTAAGTTAAAACTCAGATAATTAATTTGCAGAAAGTGATAAGAATTAAAACGCTTCTGAATTAGAATAGCAAAGTAATATGCTACATCCATTCAAATATGAATCTTTGAGCTCCAATTAGAAACTAACAGAAAATGAGGATTCCCAAACTTTCTCAGATGGGACTTACCTAAATTCAGATAGAGTCTAAGAGATAATTTTAACAAATTACAAGCAAATGACTGCCGATGCCATAAATAACATGTACGATAGACTGTTGGTTTAAGTACCTGAAGTTTTAGAAACACAAATATTTAAGAAACTTAGTTAGAAAATAGATAAAACTTTACAAAGAATAGAAGAATTAGAAAAGAATGTTAAAGACTTGGATGTTAATTATATTCAATAATTAATAAGAGAAGGAATAGAGGAAATTTAAGATGCCTTCAAATTGTTAGTATATGACATTAAGAAAGCTTCCCCTACTATTGGAATTGTGTCTCAAGAGCAGCTGGCAAATCATAATAAACGTGCCCAAGAACTTAATTAAGTTTTAAACAAAATAATTGATGAAATTCTAGCTATTCTCTCATAAAATTAGTAAAAATTTACTAAATTTGAAGAAATAACTCAAAAATCTTTTAAAGCTCAAGAAGCCCTTAATAGCGAATAAACCAAAACAATAAAAATTCTATCCGATAAATTAAAAAAAGCTTAAGAAGAAAATTATTAAGTGATTAATGAAAGCATGTAAACTATTAATAACAATATTAAAATAGTAAATTCAAGAGTCACAGTTCTGGGTAATAAGAAATTAAAAATTAAGGAAACAGTATTATTCAATAGCAAGCTAAAACATCTCAATAAGCATAAAATCTTAATAAAACTTAGGTAGAACCTGGCTTAGATATATTACCTAAATTTGAATAAGATATCTTACAAACGGTCTAAAGATTTAATTAAAGGAATGATCATGTAAGATTTAGAATCAATGAGGGTAAATAATTTTTATTTGATATAGTCTCTAAAATAATTTACTCAATACATGAATAACTCCTTTAATGAAACAAACTATCACTTTTTAACTTCAATAGTATTACATAATAACTTGATTACTAACTTTAATAATCATTGCCTTCATGGGCATCTTGGGGTTTTGGGGTTTACTTAAATGAAGTAATTTAAGAAGCTCACAAGAAACGCTACAGCATCTTTCCTGAAGAAAAAGAAAAGCAAGGAATAAAAATAAGCGACACCTGGCTCTAGGAACAACAGAAGCATCAATTCATCTCAAGTAAGCTTAGCCTTCAACTTTATAGAAAAACCTGGTACTGCTATATACTTGATGAAAGAGCGCAGCAAATTAAACAGAGAGAGAAAGTCTCAAGTAAAGCATGAACTATTAAGAGACTCTTCAAAGATTTATAAAAGCCAGACGAGATGGACACAGATGCAGGGGCTGGCACTAAGAGAACAAACATGGGCCCAAGCAAGCATTAAATGGAAGAAAAGAAAGAGAAGCCAAATTCATTTACGGGCAAATTTAATATGTGAACTTATTCATTCGCTTAAATCTAAGACTTATTTATATACACAAAATCTCCCTTCTCTTGCGCATACTTTAGCTTTATCATCGCAGACTCTCTTAGCAGCACTCTTAATAAAATCGACTGTATCTATCTTCAAATGATGCATCAGATGGTAGAGCAGCAATTTCTTATAATGACCTTTCAATAACCCCCTATATAATTCAATTCCATTGAACTAAGGGCTGTAAGGAACATTAAATACATGTTAAAACAACAGAAATAATTCTCTTAGTCAGCGTATTTGTCTCTGAGTTATTGTAAGAACTTAATATATTATTCAGTCTTTATAGAGCGAGGGTGGATAACATAAGTCTCTAGGCCAGTATCTTCACTGATTCCAACAAGGATTGCATGAGTTTACACCTTAACATTTTAGTCATAAACTTCTATATTACTATTCAAAACCCCAAAACCCTTTCAGTAGTTTGATTGAGTTTTTGATTGATAAAAGTAGACTATTAGTGCATACTTTATTAGGGCTTTAATAGGGTTTATGTAGGGGTTTAATTTTTAAATATTAGTAGTTTTAGTGAGTATATCTGAGGTTTGGGGTCTGTTTATGACAGTGAGTATATAGATTTATTGTTTAAGTTGCGTTATAGATGTGATGAATAAAATGATCAACTCAAGTCTATCCTTAATTACACGTCTATAGCAAGGCTACTCCATAAATCTCCTGCTACTGTTAGATCTCACTGTCTATTAGCATTGAATTTAAAGAGATATCATCTTAATTCTATGCCTAAGAGGCCCTTAAAATTTTAGCAGCATCATATTGAATATCTTATTAATGATAAGACTCTTAAATATTGGGCTCATTTCTCTCTAGCCTAGAGAAATGTGATGTTTCATCGCCAATTTCCTGAGCTTAATATCTCTGCTTAATCGATAGCGAACATTTATAAATAGAACGGAATATCTTACAAGACAGTCAATCGCATTAAGAGAGTGATCGACTTAAATGTTCCATTTTATAAGATTAATTTAAATTATATATTCGATTAAATGCAGAGGTCTTAAGAGCATAATTTTAAGATCATACACGCTGATGAAGCTGTATTTACATTCAATACCTTTATATCAAGGTCTTGGTACAAGAGGTATAGTAATATAGAAGTTTATGACTAAAAGGTTAAATTTAAACTCATGCTATTCTTGGAGGAATAAGTGAAGATAGTGGCCTCGAGACTTATGTTATTCACCCTCGTTCTATAAACACTGAATAATATATTAAGTTCTTGCAATAACTCAGAGATAAGTACGCTGACTAAGAGATTATTCTATTCGTTGATAACTTGTCAGTTCATAAAAACTAAAGACTCAAGGAAAGAATATGAAAGGCTAAATATAACACCTGTATTTAATGTTCCTACAGCCCTAAGTTCAATGGAATTGAATTATATTGGGGATTATTGAAAGGTCATTATAAGAAATTGCTGCTCTACCATATGATGCATGATTTAAAAATAGATACAGTCGATTTTAT
>ARYC01009775.1:0-23137 GCA_000711775.1 Oxytricha trifallax | reverse complement strand
GCTGCTGCTATCATATTAGAAAGTGATATGTAAAGCATGTCTTACTTTGGTACTAAGCATGAAAAACAATCAATTAGTTTAGCTTAGAAGCATTAAAGTAAGAAGATGTCTGCGAAGAAATAAAAAGCATAGTAGAGATGATAATCGTGAGAGCTCCTTCATATCCTAGATAATCCTTAGATGACATACTTGAGCCACTATAGAGAGCAAGATTCAAGAGATACAACAAAGACAAGCAGATTAAACTTGTTTGAATTAAGTACTCTAATACTCATTAAATATTGATTAAATTCACATAAAACCTGCGTTTTCTCTACTAACCCCAATAAGACCCCAACTATACCCTACAAATCAAAGCACTTATAAAACCCCGTTAGTCAATTAAGAATGAAGATTGGGAATTAAGAATAAAGAAATTAAAAATATATTATTATTGGCTAAAATTAATTATAATTAGGATAAAAACAAATTTACACACCCTGATTGGTTTATTTTATAGAAACAATTATTCGAGCCAATGGTTTTAATAATTAGGCATAACTTAATAATTTACGCCAATAATAATATATTTTTAATTTCTTTATTCTTAATCCCCAATCTTCATTCTTAATTAACTAACGGGGTTTTAAATCTCACTATTGGGTTTTGGGGTTTTGAATGTGTAATTTCTTAAAAGCTAACTAAACGATTATAAAAATTAAAATATTAAATAAATTTAAATTTGAATTTTAAATATACAATCACCCAATTTTAAAAGAATTTTTACTTTTATTAGTATAATAAAATACCAAAATATAGATAATATGCTGATGAAAACTATATAGTAATAAGTAGCAGCAATCTTAAAAACAAAAATTAATTCGCCTGTAAAAAACACTGAATCAACCTAAAAATACATTATTATTACCAGTTGCAAACTTAAAATATACAAAAGTATCAGCAGCATGTGATGATCTGTAATAAACAGCAGCAATTTAATATCCATTAAAGGATAATTCAGTAATTATGTTTCAATAATATGCAAGTAGATAACCTATATATTAATCATTTTAACGACCAGAGGATGATCTCCCCTTTTTTATTAAATATATTATTTTAAATATTACTTAAAAATAAAAAAAGAATAATTAATGATCATATGTAAAGGATATTTTCTCACAAGGTAATAATCCTTATTGGAAAATGAAGGCAAAATAACTTAAAATAACAAGGTAAATATTTAAAGCAAATTAGCTATATTTTAATCAATATATCAATTTATTGCAAACATAACTTTAAACAATACCAAAATGATAAAAGACACTAAAAGTAGGTCTATACAATGATGCAAACTACACACAGGAAAATATATAATAAATAGTAATAAAACCAAAAAAGTAGATATATATTTTTAGAGATCAATCATTTAATAACTAAATTCAGTAGCTATTGAAATGTACTACTACTTTTAATATAACAAAAATAAAAATAACTTAATTTAGTGTATTCTTTGAAATATTAAAAATCTAGTTTTTTAAATAATGCTTAGGTTTTCAGATACCAAATTAAGTATTAATAGCCGAAGAGAATATTTGAAATTATCAAGACTCGAATTTGAGATAAGATGTATAAACAATGAGTAAATGTCTGTTTATCAAGGTTCTGTTGGTTCTTATCTTCTGGACATTATATCTAATACCATTGACAATAATTTTTCGCTGTAATCTTATGAAGAGGCTAGGTTAAAATATAAAACCCTTAATTTATTCATCAATATTGCTGAAATGAGAAAAAACCAGAAGCCATCATTAAAAATTTAATCACATCTTTACTATTCTTGATCGCAAAGAAAGAAATTATTAGATAACCTAAGATGATTATATTTATATTTAACAAAGGTGTCCTTAATATTTCAATTAAAATAAATTTATTGAACAAACTAGAAATAATATTATGAACTTATTTTATAATATTAAGTATAAACTTGAAAGTGAGAATTTTTTAACTTGTAATAATAGACAGCTGAGCAAAAATATACTCTGGAGGATTCATTCTGTATAAACAAATATATTTTTAAAATGTTAATTTACTTGCAAATTTTAGTTTTTAAATTGTCTTTTAATAGATGTTTACTAATGTGAAGATTAATTAACCAAATGAATATCTGATCGAGTAAATGAGAGAAACTAATTTAAATAATTATGACTACACTTGATTTATTAGTAGAAGAAAGCTTATGATAGTGAATATTTTTTATTAAAGATATCAAGAAATTATAGATTAATAACAAACTGCCCTTGTTGATGAATAAAATCTTAAACTACTTAAAATCAAATGAAATCCTTATATTTTTATTCTAAAATAATTTGAGGAATTTAGATAATGTTTAACGAAAAAGAATTTCGCTCATGAGAATGATGCTTAAATCAAGAAAAATTGTACAAATTAAAGAAAAGAGAGATAAAATTAAAGATGATACTAATTAGGTGCACAAGTTTTTAAATACCAATAAAAAGAAATGGTCATTCTCTTGGTTTTTATGTTCATGGAAGAGGTAACATACCAAGCAAATTGTTTGTAAATTGCATGAAAATTTCTAAAATAATATTTATTTTGTCAAGTAATTTTGTCTTGGTGTCAAAACACTGATGGTGCAATTGATCGAGAACACTCGGAAAGTAGCTACCCTTGCGAGTTGTGGTATGAATATCATGAATACATTTTGTTTCATGATTCAGCTACTAAAACCCTAATGTAGTTATTTACAAGATTTGGGTGACGATAGAAATTAATTAAGATAGATTTAATTATTATAAATATTTGGTAGCTTTAGTAATTTATTAGAGGGTCGTTAGTAGTAGTAGTAGTAGAAGTAGTAGTAGTAGTAGTAGTAGTAGTAGTAGTCGTAGTAGTAGTAGTAGTAATAGTAGTAGTAGTAGTAGTAGTAGAAGTAGTAGTAGTAGTACTAGTAGTAGTATAGTAGTAGTAGTAGTAGTAGTAGTAGTAGTAGTAGTAGTAGTAGTAGTAGTAGTAGTAGTAGTAGTAGTAGTAGTAGTAGTAGAAATGTATGAGTTTATTTAAAGAATTTGTGAGAGAAATATTTAAAAATTGTTTGAGTTTTTGATAATTCTTAAGACAACGTGTTCATCTACCTTTTGCGATGGCAGTTTAGTTTAATACACGAATTAAACTAAAACTTGAAGCTTGATTTGCAAATCAAAACAAGACTCTTTGCATAGACTCTGTTATACTACAGAAACGAGATCATTCAAATAAATTAAGAGCTACTAAAAAATTCAATGACTCTTCTTGCTCAAAGGCCTAACTCAGAATAGACACTGGACCTTGCGAATTACATATTTATGAATGAAGTTGAGTCATTTTTCTAACTCCAAGAAGAACTTGTACTGCTTGATAGTAAGAACATAGGAATTATACCTTTGATGGTTGGAACCTTCTCTTAGTACAAAGTAGATCCACAAGTTATTAGACTTCTACTAAATACATTGCAATGTCTAAACAAGCCATTCATTTAAATCCTAAAATATAACCAAGGTCTAAGACTTGTGAGCGAAATACTAATTAATGTTGTTGGTGACTTTGTATAGATTTTTGCCTTGTGCCAATCAAGGAACTATTAAGAGTTAGACTTAATGATCAACAAAATTAAGGATATTTTCATTTAAAAGTGGGATTATTTGGACTAGGGGGATTTCTCAATTTTAATTGCTTAAATTTCTGTAGAACTTAAAGAAAGAAATCCAAACTGTATTGGTAAAACTCCAGAGATTCTCGATGTTGTAAAGTAAGTCGTATTCGTCTAAATTTAGAAAGGTATCAAGGGTATGCCAAATTTTATTGCTGACCTAGTTAATGGTAATTAGGATTCGATAAAGCAGATTCTAAAAAACCCTAAGCATGTAGAAGACCTCTCAGGCTAACAGTTTACAAAATGGTTGGGAAATTTAGAAAATTAAACAAAGGAAACTATAGGTCTCTTAGTTTTGCTGTGATTTACAAGAAACCTGACTAGATAAGGTGAGTAATTTAAGGGCTTAGAACAATCACTTGACCTAAATCTTCTATCACTTTAAAAAATTTGTCTTAGTTATGCCTTATGGTCCCCAGAGAGGTACCAGTTTCTAAATTTTTGGATTGGCAATGGAAAAACTTTGTTATGTGCTATGATAGATATTATTCTTACCAAAGAAAAGAAAAAAGCACTATTATTTTGGGTAAGAATGACTATCTAATCCAAAGAGATGAATATAGATTCTAAAACATTATACTCAAAAGCAAGCTCAACGTTAACTATAAGTTTGAAAACTAGTTAGGGGTTTATTATATGACTTAGAACTACTTTGAAACTTAGATTAGCGATAAAAAGTCTTAAATCTTTGTTAAAGAGTCCATACTAATCGTGGATGAGTATGATTGGCAAATTTTTTAAGGATCATCACTGTTCATGAGCGATATGATTCGATACTTTAGATTCTCCTCTCAGCTCATATGTCTAACAGGCTCAACTTTAACATAGAAAGAATAAACTTGCCTTGAAATAGCATTTACCCAGAAAGAAATAAACTTTCCAAGCCTGAGTTCACTTAAGAGTGATAAAAAATCTCACTTAAGAGATATCTTATTTGATTCTAACTAACTAGTATACTGCAAATATTTTTAAGAGCTGTGCTTAAAACAAACATTGCTAACTCCTGTAATTATTGTAGGTGGTGGGACCTGTTAAATAATTGAATCGTACTTCAAAAGATTTAAAGACCTATAGCTTCATAGCATGAAAGGAGTAAATGGTCGAAGACGGATGCCGACCTTGAAGGCAGATTTAATGTTAAAATGCCAGCAAAAGATTTAGCGTACTTCTACTTACAGATGTTTAAAGCAGAAGAACAGATTTAACCACTTTTAAGGAGATTGAAAGACAACGGAGGATTGTATCTTGTCATAATTGATGTATTTTCCAAACAATCCACGCAGCAAATCATTGGAAGAGTGAGCAGACTAGAAAACAATGGACAATGGAGACATGTCTTGTTAATAAGTGGCTCATTGGATTCGGTCGATTAAGCTATTTCATACAGACAATACTTTCTTGAGAATGAAAGTCATATTAAATTTTCAAAGCTCTAAACTTTATTAAGCTAAGACCATGAGCAAAAGGAAATAAAGCAGGAAGATTATATAGCTGGTCATGCTGAAAAAAGTTCTAATAAAAGTATCCAAGAAGAAGTCAGCTCGTTTGATGATGGGAATGTGATACTGCAAATGGAGCAACAACAAATTGATTAGAATGACAACCTAAAGCTTCATTTACCTCAGGATGGAAAAATTGTGGAATTAATCACTGAGACATCAAATGGAACCAGGAAAATCCTTTGCTTGATAGGACACTCATTAATCCTCTCATGATATCTGAAAATACTTAGGTAAAGGTAGCAGGAGATATTAGGTAGGATTTAATCAAGAAAGCCATCAATGGACCAAACAAGGGTAAAGATAATGGAAACCAAAAGCCCATAGCACTTAAATAAAAACAAAAGGAATAGGAAAAGACTTGAAAAATGAAAAGAAGAGAAATGCACAGTCCTAAATCGAAGGCTTGACATCCCAAAGGTAAGAAGACCTCAAGTTTGACATTTCTGCCCCGCGAGGACCTACTGTTCAAAGATCTGAGGGGATCAAGGGAAATCGCTCTCTAACAGAGTGACTAGAAGTAAGGCTCATAATTGAAAGCATGGTGAAGGATCTAAATTCCGTTTATCTGCTCAACAAAGCGCATTAATAATAGTTTGCATTAATTAAAATTAATGTTACATTTCTTAAAATCTTAAACTTAATATTTTGTTAACCTTAAATTAACATAAAATCAGTTAGGTTGGTTGTTAAACTCGGGGGGCCTATACAAGAGGGTTGCCTTCCTCATTGATAATCCTCACCTAGTGCAATGACATTAATATGTCTTTGTAGTTGGACAACTCATCTAGTTGCTTTCTTAGCTAGTTCATTTCTTCCCTATCTCTTTTGTTTTTCTCATAGAGTTTTTGTTTACTCTTATTCAACAGTCGCTCCTCCCTTTTATCCTCTTTAATTTCTTTCATTTTTCTTTTCCTCTGTGATGTTTATTTCAGAAGATAAGCAGAGCGCCCTATTTGCTCTAAAGTTAATTTTAAGAAAACAGTTCTTACACCTGAATTAAAGAGAGTTGTTTAGAGCTTGAGCGAATTCAGGTCTCATATTTACCAACAGATTCTTGCTCATATTCATTTTATCTAACCTCTATTGTTTGGCTGAATTATCCATTTGGCTTATCCCATTCCTATCAATCTTTATGTGAACATCGCAAATCCACCTTTTATCCAAGTTGCTCTTCAAATTTTAAAAAATCGTCTGCGCTGAGTCCCTCAATTTAAGGTACTGCAGTCACAATCACCTCTGTCCTCCTTATGTACTATGGGCAGTTAAGTAAAAGTTTCTTACATTTTTCTCTCCATTAATAATGTTCTTTAAGAAATAAACATTAGTGCAAGTAAGCTGAGGAAGATATGCGTGACAATCATGTGTTAGAAAATTGTAAAGCTCTTTCTTACTACAAACCTTTCAGCGAATTTAATGTACATTCACTTAAGCCATGTTCATGTTGTGGTCCGTTTGCGCCTTCAACTTGCACTATCTTGGCCATTAAAATTTTATAATACATTAATTATTAAATAGTAATACATACTAATTAAAAAGGGCTGTCTTACTACATAGAAGAATCCTTTTTGGCAAAAGACATTTCTCCATAGAGAATTCCTGTTTTGTAATCAACAAAAATGTTATTGCAAAAATGAAAAAACTTAATGCTTTCAAAAACAAAAGAACAAATTATTTATAAAGACCTCCTAGATATACACGTAATGAAGAGGGCTTTGTTTCATCTTAAAGCACTAGTGATGAAGAGGAAGTATTAGAAATGAAGGACCTTCAAAAGTATTCGAATTCAACTCTACTATTATTTGGTTTAGCTTAACCACAACCAATAAAAGTGTTTTCACTAAACGAGGAAGACTTAACTCAATTAGAGAAGAAACTCAAACGTAAATATTCATGCAAAGAGACAGAATACTTTCTTTAAGATCCCATGAAAAATAAAAAGATCCAATCTGCAGAGTCATAGTCGCCATTAGGCTTAACTAGATTGGATATTCTGGAAAGTATTTTAAGAGCAGTGATACTAATGAAGCGAAGGAAATAAATAAGCACAGGAGAAGATATGATATACTTGGAACGGATTCTACAATAAGGTTCACACTCCGAAGAATTCTTAGATTAAATCAGAGACTTTCTATAAAATAAATTACCCACTATTAACATGAATCTTTCAGTATTTGTGAACAATTCATAGCCATTTCACAAGAAAAGAAGTATGGAAGATATGCTAAAGAAAAAGCTGAGAATTAAAAAGTATGCTCAGTTTTTAGAAATGGTTTGTAAGACCCCTATTTCAAGAATTATGTCTAGGTATCGCATGAGCTTTAATAAGGTAAAGTGACTACTTGAAGAAGAAGATACTTAAGTAGTTGTAGTTTAAGCATTCAAGTCCAAAGTTTAAGAAGTTTAATCTTAAGGTCAAGAGTTTAATAGATTAAAGAATCTACGGAAGTGAGGAGTTTGCAAGTTGTAGCTCACTTCAATAACAAATAAGCTTGGACTTAAACTTAAAAATATCTGTGTTGAGTATAAGGCAATACATGAAAGAAAGTGAGCGACTCGTTTATAAGAAACGATATTACCTAAGCCCCAGAATAACATGAAAAAATCTAAGCTTTAAAGATAGAAGGCAGCATATTATTATCTCCAGAATCTTTCAGAAAATAAGACTATTATCAAATCGACGAGAGTCAGCTTAGGTTAAGATAAAATTAAATTAAAATAATGTGATAAAAAAAGTACAAGCTAACTCATACAACATCTTCTCTCAGGTTAAGTGAAGTTAGTATAATTGCTGGTTTAAGCAGTAAGAATTTAGCGTACTTAACAGTTAACTCTGGCAAGAATACGAGTAAAACTGTGCTTTACTTCATATTAAGCCATGTTTAAGAATTGCAGTTAGCTGATCCAAATTGGCGCTCTGGTCATGTATTCATGCTTGACAACGGCTCTTATCACAGGAGTAAATATTTATTGCAAAAACTTACGGAGCTTAAAATACCAATTATGTTTTTAAGGCCTTATCACTTTCATTTTGCTCCAGTTGAAATTTAACCAGATGAAACAAAAATACTATAGATAATGAAGTACTTATCCTTGAAATTTGCTAAAATATTCTTATTGTTAAGGTAGATTGGGCTTCCTCTTGCTTTATAAATGTACTATACGGGCATTAGACGACATATCTTTAAAAGACTTGAGAAAAATTGATTGCAAATATGCCCTAATAATAATTCTTGATGAGGAATGGCCTCAGCATCTAGCTTACTTTTGTACAGGAAGGACATATATCTCAAGCACTACTTAACGAATCACTTTTGATTTTATGCTCAATCTATTCAAGTATAACAAGCAAAATATTACAAGTAGATGAAAGCCTCCATTTAAATAACAAACCGTAAATAATGAATTAAATATTATTATTTAAAATGACAGCTCAAACCTTACAGACCAAACTTTGGAAAACTAGAGTTATTATAAAAAGTTAGTTTTCTATTTTTTAATGCTTTGATCGACACTTTTTACTTTGTTTACTGATATTCTTGCAGTTAGCAGTTAAAAAAGAGAATTTTAAAATTTACTGAGAATATTTTATCTAAAATTATTCTTAAGTTATTAATAAAAAATTAGTAAATCAAACTTTCCTATAACCCCTAATTTTGTGAAAAATTCTGAAGAAAAAATGTGATTATTAAATCATCCAAGGAACACCCAAAGACACCAATAAAAAACAGTTTATGACGATATCATACTTAAAGAAGTTAGAGTTTCAAAATCAAATTGATAGATAGCGAATAGCTGATATTGAGAGCAAAATCCTAAAAAATAGCAGATGTTGTAAGTTAACTTTATTCTTTAAAAAATTATAATGTTGATTATCTTTATCGACAAAAATGATATAAAAAAGTAACAAAATGTCAGCTTAGGCCTAAGCAGACAAAAATGATAATTTATTAAAAAATAAAATATTAATTATAAATCTTTTTGTTTTACATTTATTAAAAATAATTTATTATTTTATCATTTCTCATCGGCTTAGGCCTTAGCTTACTAAATTAATATAAATTTAGGGGTAACATATAAGAAAATAGGGCTTAAATTAAATTAAATTTATTTTTATAAATTAATTTACTTAAAATTTTATAAAGGGCTTAGATAAGCTATAAAGTAAATCTTAAACTTACAAATAATAGTCTAATGGCATTATTATATATAATTTTTATACTTCCTTAAATTTATTTTTCTTTTGTCAATTTAGTAATTTTGTTTTTTATTGAGAAATATAAAATCAAATACTTAGTTAAAAACTAATAAACTTGAATAAGAGACAATAGCTCTTTTACAACTCTTAAATTAAAATTGCTATTAATTATTATTTCCTCTCATATTTAACCTCTCAATGTATCAAAAAACTAATACATTTTTATTTTTAAAAATGAACAAAATTAATTATATTTAAATAGAGAAAGAATTACATTTTCAAGACAATTAAATAAAAAATATATACATTCGTAAAATTTCTAAAATATAAAAATATACCACCCTTATTCCAAATATTTTAGAAGATGTAGTTTATTATATTTTATTAGAATTAAAAAAAACCTTATATTGTAACTATTTTACAGGTTTTATTATTCGTACATCTTAAAAATAAATATTCACTTTACTTTACAAACTTATAAATACCAAATTAAAATTCTCAACTCATAATAATAATATTTGTACTTTGAAAACATTAACTATTAAATTTTAGACTTTATTGTCAAAAGAAAAAATGAACTCAAACATCGATAACCTAGAAACAGGTTCTCAAAACATTAAGCTAGCTTATTGCAATAGAAAAATGTACAGGTACCTCTACTGCTTGTAAGAAAAGAACCAATCAAAAGATATTTGCAACAGAAACATCAAAACTCACATTTTAGGCTGCCATAAAACAATACCTAAAGCTAAGAACATTTTAGTCGGATTTAGTGTGGATTTAAACAGAGATGTTGAAGAGTTGCCCTTCAAATGTAAAGATATAGAAAAAAAGATTAAGAAATAAGCAGAGAAGATACAAAGTTATCCTTTGAAGTTCAATTATAATCTTAAATGCAATACCCAGATCATGCAAGAATGAACGATGATATCGAATTACATCTTAATTATAAAGTCACTCCTGTGACAGTTTAAGATTTGATGGAGCAGAGTACTTATGACTCAAATATTAACTACAATTTTGGCAGCTTTAAACAAAATCAGCAAATCCTAATTCAAAATAAAATAATAAGTTATCTATTAAACTACTCAAAACTTAGAAGCAAATCACAAAATGCCAAACAAATTATTAGTTCATTTATGATCGGGGACAATCAATAGAAAAAGAGTTTAAATGCTTTTAAAAAAATCAGCTGAAAAAGAAATTGAAAAAAGTGAATTTATCTAACACAATATTTCGGCTAAAATTGGGGAAATAAGATAAAAATACTCAAGTGATATTGCAACTTCAGAGTATACAATGCATGAGTTTCAGCAAGAAGTTTACAGATATCTTCTTAATTTACTAGAGTATTTCTGTAATGAATTTGAAAACAATGAGTCCATTAATCGTCAGAAATTGGAATAAAAGTTAGGTATTAATAAGTCTATAAATCTAGAGGAGCTCAAACAATAAAAAGAAGCTGAAGATAGGCACCGTGATCATGTTTACAATTAATTTGAAAGAGCAATTTAAAAATAGCAAGAACTTAAAAACTAAGATAGTAGTAAATATATTGAAACATCGCCAATAAAAATTAATGCTGATGTCTGCCAGAAAAATGTCTTAAAAATAATAGGAGAGTATTAAAAGATGTTCAGGGGTTGTTGATTTGGAGCATTAGAAGTAGATTTTTCCTTGGGGGATTGATTTTAAAACTTAAAACAATAAAAGCTTCTTAAAATAAAATACGTTAACAATTCAAGACTTGTAAAACTTAGAGAAAGAACAGCTTTAAGACAATGGCTATCTCTTCATGTGGATTGTTGCTCAAAAGTTCTTAGAGGCAGTAGCATTAATTGATATACAAGATTTATAAGTATGATAAATTATTTTACTTATTTTTTTATAGGATTGTTGACTCAATAGCCTGGATGAAGCACAAAAAGAATAACAAAGATGAATTTAAGAACAGAAAAGGCTATTATTTAAGACACGATAAGGAATTGTGTCTAGTTGGATAAAAGGGTCCCCACCACCAGAGACTAAGCCATTTACAGCATAGGATTTTATTTTATCTGAATCTGAAGAAAATTTTAAGAAGCCAAATAAAAAAAGATCAATTATTAAGACTTTAATACCTGGAGTTTACTATTGTGGTTTATAAGACAGATATTAGAATGCATGTCCAGAGTTTGTTTCTATAGGTAATGAATTATATATAGAAGAATGATTATTACCATATTTCTTAATAAAAATTTACTTACGCTAAAAAGGTTTACCATATAAATATCGTCATCGTTAAAATGCAACAAACAATATCTCTGACTAAACGCCTTAAATATCATAATCAATATCATACAAGCTTTCAAAACTCCGAAACCTCTTAGTAAGGTTTATAAGTGCTTTGATTTGTAGGGTATAGTTGGGATCTTATTGGGGTTAGTGGATAAAGTGCATATTTTATGTGAATTTTAATTATATTTAATGATTATTAAGCGATTTAGCTCAAAAAATATTTATCTTCTTGTCTTTATTGAATCTCTTGAATCTTACTTTCTTTAGTGGTTCAAGTAAATCGTCTAAGGATTATCTTGGATATGATGGTCCTCTTAAAATTATCATATCTACAATCTATTTGATTTCTTTGCAGAAATCGTCCTGCTTAATATGCTTACTGGCTAAAATTATTGATTATTTCTCTTATTTGGTATTTTATTAAGACATTCATTCCATGTCACTCTCTAAAATTGTTGCTGCTACTGCCCATACATCTTACTTAACTGATCTATTATTCCACTTCTCTCTTATTGGGAAGTAGCCAGGAGTGCCAAGAATCTTTGCTTAAGTTACTATCTCTTATCTTAAGGCTATTTTAAAATCGATAACTACGACTTCTAAAGGGCAAAGGTCCAACATTACATTTTCAGGTTTCAAATCTCTATGAAAATATCCAAGTTCATGCACTCCTTGACACCCTTTATCATATTTGATAGTATAATTCAAATCATCTGGGTATCTGTTATGATATAAATATTCTCTCAGAGTCATTTCATATTTCTTAAGTCTTAGTGCGATAAAACCATAGCTTAAAATAACATCATCTAGCTTAAGCAAGTTCTTGTAATCTTTCTCTATGCCTCTCTAAGAATCATATATTCGTTTGCAAACTCATTTTAGTATTGCTCGTTCTTAAGTAGATAGCTGAAAGTGTACACCATGTATGCATAATCATTAACCACTATAAGCTTTGCCTTGTTAGGAACACTTATATGCAAGTAATTCCCAATACAACTACTTAAATTAATTGCATTCAATGCAGGAATGTTCATAGCTTTTGCTTGGAAGCAGCCTAGAATTACATTGTCTGCAGGTTAGTTCATAGATTTTTATCTTTTCTGTCTCTTGAGCTTCTCCTGTAACTCTCTTTAAGACTCGAAAGTATCTGATTTTTTAGCTGGCACAAGTTTTTATGTCTCTTTATCTTAATAAAGTACTCACTGAAGTGATGCTTTTGCATGTGCTTCTTAACTTTTGCAGAGTGAATATAAGACTTTATTCAAGTTGTGCATTAGTACATTCCATCCACTTTTTCATGCTTAAAATAAATCATGGCTTTGCCAGAGCGTACCTCTTTAAGGTGTCTCTTCAAGCTTTGTTAGGTCGAGAAAAGATTCTAGCAGTCTTCACATAAAAAATTTTTTATCTTTTCAATAGGGAGCTGTTCTTTTTGCTCCTTAACATATTAAATTTATGTTAAAAGTCTTATCTCTGCTCTCTCCTTTAAGTTCTATACTTCTATTTTGAAGACCTCTTCTTCAAACTCGAGAGTTCTTAGCTCAACCTCCCTCTCAATATAAATAACTTCTGCCTTTTAGTTGAGCCAATGTTTAGCTATGATAATCCACTGCTAAGAAAATTGCTTTTCGATTTTAGTTAGCCGTCATATTTAAATTCAAATTTTAATTTCTATTATAAAGCTCTAATAACTTAACTAGTTATAGTTACTCTGTATAATACCTTCCTTAGCAACAATAATGGTTGATTTTGAGGTTTAAGAGATCATATCTATACTTAGTTTATAACTATAAATTTTCTAATTTCATGCTTAATATTTTTAATTTTGGTACCAACTAAGAAAAAAACTCAGGTTAGTACTGGTACCAATTAAGTTTTGAAGCATTTTGGAATTTTTCCATTAAAGCTCATTAGTTAAAAACTAGGTACTAATTAAGTTTTGGTACTATTAAATTGGTACCAATTAAAATTAAACCGAATTAGTACCAGTACTAATTAAATTTAAACAAATTTTGTTATATTTTAATAGAACTAAAATGATAAAAATACCAAGTTTATCTCCTAAAAAAGATGCCCGTATTTAATATTGTTAAAATAAAATTGAAATGGGAAAATTCAAAAATAAAAATACAACTGTAATATTTATTAATTATAACTGCTTCTAATTAGGAGTACTCTTAAATCAAATTTGATTCTAGTGATTAAATTTTAGAAATGATTATGACCAAATTATAAATTTATTAATAATAATTATATTTGTGTCCAAAGTGTACAAAAATATAATCATTTAAAATTAGGTAGATAATTAGCACAATCTTAAATATATATTTAAATAATTAAAATAAGTAATTATAAGAAATGGCTTTGCGAATTAATGATCCTCAGCCGCCATGTCTCTTGAACTTATTCTTTTCTTGTTTTTGTCTTGAATCAGTTTGTCATTTGAACTTTCGCTCCAAAGATTCTCTTCATCTGATCTGTCTACGAGATAGTTTGCTAGTTACACCGCTTCAAAAGGAAATGAGTGAAAATTGTTGTAAAAGTCGAATTAAAAATGATTAATCAACAATTAATTGCTTAATATTTAATGTTAATTTATTTAATTGAATAAAAAATACTCTATCTCGAAATCCATAAAATTTAGAGATAGAGTAGTTTAAAATATAATTAATAACTAAATAAGGTATAATGGGCCTAAAAACGGAATTCCATTTTGCGATATTTAAAGTTCATTATTTTAATTAAAATTACTTAACATGCGTCTAATAATATTAATTAAGTATTGCCTAAATATTTAAAAATTAACTATATCAAACATATTTTGTAATTAATTGATCACTGATTTAATAAACATAATAAAATAAACTTTAAATATCGCAAAATGGAATTCAGTTTTTAGGCCCATTATACCTTATTTAGTTATTAATCATATTTTAAACTACTCTATCACTAAATTTTATGGATTTCGAGATAGAGTATTTTTTATTCAATTAAATAAATTAACATTAAATATTAAGCAATTAATTGTTGATTAATCATTTTAATTCGATTTTTACAACAATTTTCACTCAATGTAAGTTTGCCGGATTTACCCTCTACACTTGGTGTTACAGTGATGCATCTCCTCTCAAAGCAATCCCTTTACTCGTTGGTTAAACTGTTCCACGGGAGCTCGTTTGTTGTAATGATGGTAAAGCAGTCTATGTAGAGCACCTATGTTTCTCCAAACTTGACATCCACTGCATATCCCTTGCCTTCTAGCAACTTCTTTATTGCCGGTATGTTGTGCTTGGTAAAGAATCTCTCTATCTTCATCTCATTAATTAGGAGTACCTGTGGTTCCTTATCAAGCAATCTCCCTTCAATATGAAAATGGGTTGGCCCTGGGATCAGCTAACCATAGACAAAAGTTTCATCTATCATTTTCAGGATCGTTCTCTTGCCGGTTTCTGCCGCATTTCAACCGGAATCCTAGTAAGAAACGTGACTGGAAATAGAATGCTAAACAAAATTAAAAGCAAGAAAAATTTGACAAGAAGCAAGAAATTAATCAAGAGAATAATAAAGTTGTAAAGAAAATAGAAAACCTAATATTGATAAAAAGATTGTTGATATTGATATGCGTAATGTATAGAATTCTCAAACTACACCATTGATATAAATGGTGCAATAATTAATAAAAAAGTTGGGGGGGGAAGTTTCCTGCACTGGTTATATATAAAAAAAAATTTTAGGGAAGTTTCCTGCACTCTTTTTTAATTTTTTGATTTTATTTTTTTCATCAAATTAATTTTTATAACAACCATCAACAAACTTCAGGGCTATTTTTATTTTTATTATCATACTTTAATTTATTTATCAATATTCAATATCTCTTCAGATTCCAAAAACTCTGACATTTTTTATATGGTATTTGTAAGTTCTGTCTCTTAAAATATTATAATGATTGTATCCGATTGTTATTGTAATTATGATTGAATTTACCTTTTTCTTACCATACCTATATAATGTTAAACTATATTTTCTTGAACTACTTCAATGATGAGCAATGTGGTCTTAATATTAAATGGTTCATAAAAATATTAAATTTGTTAATTTATGTCAAATTTATTAAATTTACATAAATAAAATAAAGCGTGCAGGAAACTTCCTCGAGTGCAGGAAACTTCCCCCCCCCCCAAAAAAGTTAATAGGAATTGAACAAGCATCAAAAGAATTATCATTTGTAATAAAAGCAGTATAGACATAAAAATTAGGATGAAAATAAATATCCTTGCCCAATATGCGAAGAGCCCTTTCCAACAAAATACAGAATGCAAAAACACATATTTGATAAAAAATATTCATCCCAAGATTTTTAATAATACGACTTAGATTGAAGTCATTATATTACTACAGCATTTGAAAATATATTTTTACTTCCAAAAATAAAAAAAAAAGACAATTGAAAATAATTAAGATTGGAAAAACATTAGAAATAATGGAATCTTGGTAAGCAGAATGGAAGCATCTTTGAATTTAGAACTATAAATTATTCTTAATCTTCTTTAATGCAAACTTATTGTATATTGGTTAGTTTTTGGAGATTTTGCCAAAAACTCTACAAGTTTGTATACTTCAACAGTAATAGAAAGAACAATTTATGAAAAAACATCATTAATATATCCAGTAAATTATTTAATAACATGTTAATAACTAAAATAAGTTTGACACTATAAATATGCCTTAGTTAGTGCTTGAGAGAGGGCTTCTGAAAGAATTGTAAAACTCGATAGATTTAAGTTACTCCAAATCACATATCTAAATAGACATGATTGGGCTAGACACCGACTTGGAAACATTATTACAAACCAAAACTTTAAGGCTTACGAAAAAAGTTAATTGCTATAGAATTATTCCACGCAAATTAAGAATTAAATGATAATGGATTCATTCACAATGATATCAAACCAGATAATATTTTGCTTTCAAACAACTTTTCAAAATTATAACTTAAAGGATTCGAGAAAATGTGTGGTTTAGAATAAACAGGTTATGGTGAAAACGAAATAAGAATGCTTATACTCACCACAAATCAGACTAATTAAAGTTTGGAGATTTTAAGAGAGATTTTTATAGTAACAGAATTATCATTTATCAACTTTTAGTGGAAGAAGATATTTTTCATGAGTAAATCAAAAAATCAGACTTTAGACAAAAACTTAGAAGAGAAATTAGAAATAGGATCAGCAGGCAAGTAGGAGATGTTATCAGACACTGCATATTAAAGTAAAAACTTGAAGAATATAGAAAAAGAAAGTATCTGTGTGTAAACGTTAGAGACAAGACTTTCGATTCAATAATTAACAAAATAATGAAGAATGAAGAGAAAAGAAAGAAAAGTAAAACTGTGTGAGCTATTTTTATATCCTAATAATTACAATATATAAAATTAAATTCATATTTTAAATAGTTTTTATAGTAAAGTAATTTCATATTATTAACTTCATATATAATTTATAATAAATTTAAAAGTACTAAATTTTAATTAAAATTTTACAAAATCACAGTCAAGATACATTCAGATTAATAATTGAAGCATAATTAATAAAATTATTACCCTCCCTACCAAAGCGAGAAAAATTTATAAAAAATTTCTCGCTTTGGTAAGTTGGAGAATCGAAGAATAAAGATAAAAATAATTGATACATTCTTGATAATGAGATTTAAGAAACTCTAGCACCTTGAAGGCTACTTTTGCTAAAAATGGAACAATTACTGCTGCAAGCCTCTCAAAATTAAATGACGGTGCTGCTTCATTCATCCTTATGAGCGAATAATCTGCCAACGACAGAGGTCCTAAACCAATTGCAAGATTTTTGGGTTATGAAGTTGCTGCTGATAATAAAGCAGCATTAAATTAAGCAACTTGAATTTGTAAATCAGAAACTATTTTAAGAACCAATTGTTCTCTCCAAGAAAAAATCAGCATTAGCGGTGGAGAAAGCCTAGAAAATTGATCTCCTAGGCATGAATATACTAGAAGCTTGCGGTATGCCACTACAGTGACAGGATAGCATTGATACTAAGATTATTAAGAATAATTTTTATAATAATATAGGTAATTCAACTCTTTATGTATTAATATTTCTAATAATTGGTAAATTTTTTAATTTTAGTCAAGTCTTATGAACCGAAAGGTTGTCAACAAACAGGATGATCTCTTAATCTATGTATTTATCTCTCAGCTTATGTAAGAACTCTATATACTTCTCTCGCTTAAAAGAGCAAGGATGAATTACATAACTTTTTAAACCAGAATCTTTACAAATACCAGCTAAAATTGCATGAGTTACAACCTTTACTTTCTAATCGTAGACTTCTATATTATCATACTTCTTATACCAAGACTTATTAATAAAGGAGTTGAAGGTAAACACAGCTTCATCAGCGTGTATGAACTTGATGTTATTAGTAATAGCTCTCTGCATTTAATCATATATATAGTTTAAATTATTACTATAAAATGGCACTGTAAAATCAATCACTCTCTTGACTCTGATGACAGTCTTGAAAGTAACCATTTCTTCTAAAAATGTTGGCTATAGTTTAAGGAGTGAAACGCATGTCAGGAAACTTGCGATGAAACATTACAGCTCGCTAGTCAAGAGGAAAGTGAGCCCAATACTTTAAAGTCTTAGAGTCACAGAGGTAGTCAATATGTGCCTGAGTGAACTTTTAATTTCTTGCTGGATGGTTTTTAGTACCAGAATTAACATGCTAAACAGCAAACATGCAGTGATATCTACTCTAACCTTCTTGGGAATATCCAAGCCATTGACAGACTAAGCTATTAATGATTTTGAGAAAGATTTGGAAGTTTTATTTAAGATGTATTTATATATATACCTTGTCAGATCCTTTGAGTCTTTAAGAAGCTTGAATTCATCAAGCTTGAGCAATTTTTCAACGTTGTAGTTATTTGAAGGAAGAATGAGTTTTGCTTTCTCTATTAATTCTGGGTACTCAGCATCTTTTAGGAGGGACTTTCTTCCGCGCTTCTTCGAACTTGAAGCGTCTTTTTGGTTGAAATGTTTGATGTCAGTAAATCCAGGAGTGTGAATGCCAAGGTGGCTCTGGGAGCTTTCTAACAATATAGGAGATTGTACATCTTGGAGAGGATCGTAGTCGCTGAAGGATTGCTAACAGGAATTGCTTTTTATTTTTTGCTCATTATGTTTTGCAACTCAAACATAATTTGGCGGCTAAAATTCTTAATTCAAATTAATAAGATTTTATGAGAATTCTTAATTAAATCTTAATTCATTCTTAAATAAAAAACCACAGTCTTAATAGAAGAATACCCTAAATAATGAGATTTTTGTCTCATTTTATATCAAAGTTTTTTTTTGTATTTCCCCAAGATGCTTTCCACTGATACTTTTTATTGGGAGTGATCACCTAATGATTTGGAATAAAATATGACAATAAACAAAGCACAAAAAGTCTATACAAAATGAGCAAGAATTATGGCGCTTTTCTTAATCTAAATTTAAGTATTGATAAAGACTTCTTAAAAAGCAAGTAGAATAAGAGTTCAAATTTGAAAGCTTAACTTTTAAGAATTTAAGCCTTAGAGTTTGAATATAATAAGTCAGTTTAAAATTAATAGTCACACATATTAAAGGAAAGCTAGATTTGTATGGAAAATAGCAAAATGAAGCTGGAATTTAAATAATTTGTCATTGTCACCTTGTTCAAAAAAATGCTAGCTATACATATGAATATTCAAATTTTGTATTTAATATGAATTCATTTTACACTAAAAAAATATCACCTTAATAAACTTTTTGTTTAATCAATAATTTAATCAAAATCAAAAATTAGTGCCGTTGTTATTGCTGTATGTTATTTTGCAATTTTAAAATACAGACGAGTTTTTAAATTTACAAGAAAATTAAAATTAAATACTGTGAGTAAATAATAATTTATCTAGTCAATTCGACGAAAGACGCCATAAAAGAGCAGTGACCACGATCACTCCTCAACTCACCAGATACATAGTCACGTGGTTACTGTCTTTGTGGTCCTCGTGACCAAGACCGAGACCAGTGTGACCATGAACATAACCACGGTGTCCACGTGGCCGTCACTTGAAAATGCATGATTTCTGTGTTAAGTCGTCGAATGACATCAAAATAGAGCAGTCTCAACGACCACCCATCAACTCACGAGATTCGTGGTTACTACCTCCGTGGTTCTTGTGACCATGACAATGGTGACCCAGGCAATGATTAAGGTGACCAATTGACCATCACTTGAAAATGCATAATCTAAGTTTTAATTAGACGAATGATGTGATAATAGAGCAGTGACTACGATAACCCCACAACTCGCTAGATACGTGGTATCTCCCTCCAAGTTCCTCGTGACCATTACCGTGACTATGGTGACCATGACCATGACCACGGTGACCACGTAGACCATCACTTGAAAATGTATTATTTCTGTGTTAATTTGTCGAATGATGTGATAATAGAGCAGTGACTACGATAACCCCACAACTCACCAGATACGTGGTCACTGTCTCCGTGGTCCACTTGACAATCAAAACCCCAAAACCCCTTAATGAGGTTTATAAGTGATTTGATTTGTAGGGAATTTGTTAGGGGTTGGGGTTATTAATTAAATGCGAGACAAAAATAGCAAGCTTTTGGGGTCTATTTATGATGAAGAGTATATAGATTTAGTGTTTAAACTGCGTTATGGATGTGATATGTATAGTGAATAAGTCAAACCAGTACTGAACTATAAGTCTATTTCGCTACTCTTAAAGCGAAGTCCATTAACTGTTCTCTCTCACTGCTTGAAAGCTGTTTAATTAAAGCAACAATAGCTGAATTCTAAGCCTAAAAGGAAGTCAAAGTTTCTATAGAAGCATATTGACTATCATATTAATGAAAAAACTTAGAAGTATTGGGCTCACTTCTCTCTCGACTAACAAGCTATTAGGTTTCACCGCCAGTACCCTGAGTTGAAGATCTCTGCATAATCTGTTGCAAACATTTATAAACGAAACGGTATCTCTTTTCAAAGTGAAAATCGAATCAAGAGAGTAATTGATTTCACTTTGCCATTTTACAACAACAACAACTTAAATTATATTTATAATTAAATGCAGAGAGCCTAATAGAATAATATTAAGTTTATTCATGCTGACGAGGCTGTTTTTACCTTCAACACTTTCATCTAGAAGTCTTGGTATAAGAGGCATAGTAATATAGAAGTATATGACTAGAAAGTCAAGATATAAACAATGGCAATTCTTGGAGGAATTAGTGAGGATGCTGGTTTAGAAACTTATATTATTCATCCTCGCTCTATTAACACAGAGCAGTATATAAAGTTATTAGAACAGCTGAGAGAGAAGTACCCTGAATAAGAGATTATACTGTCTGTTGAAAATCTTTCTGTTCATAAGACAAAAGATACAAGGAAGAGTTATGAACAACTTAGAATAACGCCAGTATTTCAACGTACCTTACAGTCCATAGTTTAATGAAATTGAGTTTTATTTTGGTATATTAAAAAGTTATTACAAGAAACTGCTGCTATACCAGTTGATGCAAGACTTGCCTATCGATACAGTAGACTTTATTAAAAGTTCAGCGAAGAGAGTAGATAATTAATTAGCTTAAAGTGTGTTATAGGGGAGAGTGAATGTATATAAATAAGTTTTGTAGTTAAGTTAATGAATATTTAAGTCACATTTAAAACTCTTTGGTGAGAGCTGGCTTCTCTTTCTTTTCTTCTACTTCTTGCTTCCCTCCTCCAAGGTTTCTTCTCTTGCTGCCAGCTCCAGCATCTATGTTCATTGACTCTGGCGGCTTAATATTTGAATAAAGTCTCTTGCTAACTTCATGCTTCGTCTGCGACTTTCTCTCTCTGTGAAGCTTGCTCTATTCCTTCATCAAAAAGATGCCGGTCCAGATTTTTCTAAAGAGTTAAGCTACAAATCTTACTTGAAATATATGGGTGCTTCTGCAGCTCTGATAGCCAGCTCTCACTTATCTTGATCCTTTGTTTGTCCTTATCTTCTGAAGAGATGCTGTACCTTTTCTTATGAGATTCTTGAATAATTTCTTTCAAGTAATCACCTTTAATTGTTGCAAGTATGCCAAAGAAATAGTTTCTTTCAGGTAGTTTATTTGACAACTGCTTCTTAGTAGGCAGGTACAGGGAAATCTCTGGGTCATTCATTGCATTATCATATAAGTTAGTCGCTGAGATTTCTGGATAGTTTGGGATCTCTGCAAACTTTACATCTTAAGTTTTCAATGCTTTCTTCTCTTCGCAGAGTATGGCTCTTAGAAATGAAATTTTAGTGCCTTCCATCGTTGGCAGGAACAAACCAACTACATAATCAAGATTAGTTACTATGAGTTCATTATCTTGCTGCACCAGGTAGCGATGCAAATCCTCCTTGCTTCTAAATCTTTGAATCAATTCTTGTGCTTGCACTCTTTTCATTGCATCATTCATTGACTCCAAATATGGGCATCCTATAGGAGGTCAGCCTCTTAGTGGGATATGGAGAAGGTTTTGATAACTGGTTTCAAACTTGAGAGATTGATTTTAATTTCTACTTTTATAGTTCCATATTTTTAAATTTAAATTGGTACGTACTTAATTAGGAGCAGCTCCTAAAATGCTAGTACTTAATTAGGAGCATTCAGTAAGAATTTAAATATTTACTAGAAATAATCTATTAATCAAGATTTCAATCATAGTATTATATTATAGTTTTACGAATAAAATAATAAAAACCACACTCTATACCTAACGATACATGGATTAGAGATAGAGTGTGATGGAGTGTGAATAAATATATTTATTAAATAATCTTTTAAAAATAACATTTCATTTTGTAGAATTAACATTTTAATTTAATAAGTAAATAATTAATATATACATTAAAGATTTTTAATTGTTAGAGTTAATAAAGTTTTAAAATTAATCATAAAATAAGTGAAATATAATAATAAGCAATGATGTTAATAAATTAAATTAATTTGCAATGTTAATTCTACAAAATGAAATGTTATTTTTAAAAGATTATTTAATAAATATATTTATTCACACTCCATCACACTCTATCTCTAATCCATGTATCGTTAGGGATAGAGTGTGGTTTTTATTATTTTATTCGCAAAACTATAATATAATACTATGATTGAAATCTTGATTAATAGATTATTTCTGGTAAATATTTAAATTCTTACTGATTAATTAATGCTAGTACTTAATTAGGAGCACCCTAATTTTAATTAAAAAATGACAAAATACCTCCTAAAACAGTATGTACTTAATTAGGAGCACCTCCTTAATTGGTACGTGCTATAATCAACTTATTATTGAAAGTTAAAATGGTTACTTTCTCACCTATATTTAGAGCTGGTTCGTCTCTTACCACTCATATATCTTCTATAATACTCT